>LBNU01030776.1:210158-231254 GCA_014162995.1 Artemisia annua | reverse complement strand
GACCTTCAGGAATTATGGGCAAAACCAGGTGTCCCGACTATGGACGCTGTCACAGACAAAGAATTCAACATGAGAGCGATGCTTTTATGGACCATCAATGATTTTCCTGCTCGTAGTAGTTTGTCTGGTTGGAGTGGGCAAGGTTACTATGCATGCCCTACATGCAAAGTAGACACTCCGGCTACGCGTCTGACAAGCAAAACAGGTTATGTTGGCCATAGAAGATTCTTAAGAAAAAACCATAAATGGAGGTTTGACCGTACTACATTCAATGGTGCAACTGATTTTAGAAATCCTCCTAAAAAAGATAAGCCGGTTGATATCTTGACTCAACTTGCAATATTGCCCACACGTTTGCCGGGGAAACATCCAGATTATGGGGGTGGGAAGATAAAACGAGGTACTGCAAACGAACTGAACTGGACTAAAGGGTCTATTTTCTACGAGCTTCCATATTGGTCTTCTCTTTCTCTACAACACAATTTAGATGTCATGCATATAAAAAAAAATGTGTTGGAGAGTATCTTGAACACTTTGTTAATGAATGAGAAATCCAAAGACACCGCCAAGGCAAGACAAGACTTGCAAGCTTTGGGCATTCGACAGGAGTTGTGGCTCGGAAACAAACAAAACGGGAAGTGCTCGAAGCCTCATGCTAAGTACTCCCTCACACCCGATAAAAGAAAACTGTTCTGTCAATACATCAAAACAATTAAACTACCAGATGGGTTCGGATCCAAGTTCAAATCGAAAGTGACCAAAGATGATAACAATATAACGGGCATGAAGTCGCATGACTGTCATATAATGATGCAACGGTTACTTCCTTATGGACTTCAGCAATACTTGGACGCACAGACTTATGAACCATTAATCGAGCTTTGTTCATTCTTTAAGCAAATTTGCGCCCGAACTTTGATGGTCAATGACATGGTGAAAGCTAAAGACCAGATGATCAATATTTTGTGCAGACTCGAACAAATATATCCTCCTGCTTTTTTCGACATTATGATTCACTTGGTTATGCATTTACCTGAAGAGGCTCTTCAAGGCGGGCCAGTTTCATTCCGGTGGATGTATCCATTTGAACGATACATGAAGAAGCTAAAAAACTATGTACGAAATAAAGCTAAGCCGGAAGGTTCAATAGCGGAGGGTTATGTTGCAGAGGAAGCATTAACTTTTTGTTCTCGGTATTTTCGGGGTGAAATTGGGACGAAATTTAATCGTCCCACTGCATCTCAGGGCTGTCCTCGCCCAACAAGTGATTTCCAGGTGTTCCGATCACTATGTAAAAAGTCTGGTAAAGAGACAATTATTCGGTTAGGTCTCCCAGAAATGAAGAAAGTGATATGGTATGTACTTCACAACAGTCCTGAGATCGACGCGTACATGAACGAGTTCCAGAGGTACGCGTTTTTATTTTGAAATTTCTGTTTCCCAAGTTATCTTTTCAATTAATTCTAATATCATGAACATTTTCAGTGAACGTCCTGATAGTGACATGCAGCAAGAATTTCCTAGATGGTTTGAATCGAAGGTAAACGCATTCATATATGTCTTTCCTTGTATAAATAACGACCATATTACTCATCTCTATCTATTCTTATCTTTGTTCATAGATCGGTAATCTTTACACAGCCAAAGACCCAAGATGTACTCCCGACTTATTCGCTTTGGCTTGTGGACCATTATCGACCGCAACCTCAATCAACTCTTGCGTAGTCAATGGTGTGAAGTTTGTGGTACACAGCCGCGATGTAAAACGTACAACTCAAAACAGCGGAATTTGTTCACCTGGCGAGAAGCCAGAAGAAATGTATTATGGTCAGCTAGAAGATATTCTTGAGTTTTCGTATACCCAGTTCAAAGTTGTGTTGTTTCGAGTTAAGTGGTTCGACTTAGCCAAAAGAGGTAGAGTTGATCGTTATACCATTAGAAACAACATGACACAAATTTGGGCATGTAGCACAGCGTTTGAAGATCAACCTTACATTCTAGCAACACAAGCAAAACAAGTCTTCTACCTTGAAGATCCTGCCAGACGACCACTCCATTGGAAGGTCGTCCAAGAAGTGAATCACAATACAACATGGGATGTCATCGTGGTAGAAGACGATGATGATGTGATACATGGCAACAACTCATCTAATCTCCAACTATCTGCTAATTTGAATGCTTTGGAATTGTCCCCCTTAAATATCGATGGTCAATCAACGTTAGTTGAGGCACCACCACCAATCATTCATGTTGATGACGACGATGAATTTATTGATGATGAAGACGACGATCCTTATGATTTAGCAGATTCTGATGCAAACAATTCCGATGATGAAGTTGAAGATGCGACTGATGGTGTTTATGATAGTGATGTAGATGTAGCAGATTGATCTTAAATTGTAACTTGTAAAACGCTTCTTATTTGAATGAAATTGTTATGGATTTTTTAAATGTGTATATTTATTTTGAATGTGTATGTATTTGAATGTGTGCATGCTTATGTTAATTTGTTTATGAATTTCTATATGTTAATTCAACTTGTACTTTTACAGATGGCAGCAGTAGCGCGTGGTCACGGTGGTGACGGTGCCGGTGACCCACCACCGCCTTTTCGTCCGGATCAGAGCGGTCACCGCAGTGGTAAGAAACTTAACTTTGATAATTTGAATTTTGTTACTTGTTATTTTATAACAATTTCACTCAATTCAATTGTAGGATCGTCAAACCCTCGACGAGGAGGTAGGGCGGGACGAGGTGGAGGCAGGGGTGGAGGTCGGGATGGCGGACGCGGACAGACCCGTCAAGCCAACAAGAACGTAGATCTGCGAAAAGCCGTGGACAAATCGGGCCCGCAGTCGATTGAGTTCGAGTACGGAGATCAGCGGACATTTGTCCATGTCGGGCCCAACCGCGCATGGTTCGGTAACTACGTTGGCGAGTTGGTTAGGTCATTGCCGTTGCACTATCCCTCCTGGTACAAGCTTGATGAAGCTATTCGACATAACTTCATGAACCGACTCGGGGTCAGTTGTTTTATTTTCCTTTTAATTATATATCTATTTAATTATTTGAATGTGTACATTTATTTAAATTTGTTTAATTGTGTATATTTATTTAAATTTGTTTATTTATTTATATCTTTATGTTAATATTAACTATATTTGATTGCAGGAATTCTTTGACTTGCAGACCCACATGCGCTCACCCCATTGGACAACTATTCAAAAGGGCATCAATGCGTATATTGCTAAGGTCTACTCCGACAACAAGGGCGCCATGAAGAAGACCTACTTTACGTTGCAGGGTGGGGCTCCGGAGGTGGATGAGATTCGAAGAAACCCTCCTCCGAACGTCGAGCCGTCAGTGTGGGAGGAGTACATAAAGTTTTACATGAATGAGGATAACCAGAGGCGAGCTGCTGTGAACAAGGAGAACCGCAAGAAGAATAAGGTGTACAGCCGCCACGGTTCCAAGTCATTGGCTGCTATTCGCCACGAATATGTAAGACACATTTTATTTTTATAACAATACTTTATTTTTATAAAATTATTTAATTTTAATTATATATTAATTAAAAATTTTAATTATATAAAGTTAATTAATTTTAATTTTATAAAAGTATTTAAGTTTAATTAAAATATATATAGTGTTTGATTTTTAATTTGTTTCATCTTATATGCATGTGTATATACAGTTTCAGACCAGCAAGGACAAGCAGTACTCGTCACTCATCCAGAGCTATTACGACACACACTGCGACAAGGATGGGAATTGGTTGCAGGATGAGGCTCGGGTTCATTATGTAAGTATCGTTTTTTTAATTTATTATTTATTTATTTATTTCCCCAAACACGCACTTTAATGATTCATTGAAACATAATCTTGTAATTAACCCGACATATGTATTAATTTTCTCAATTTTTTTCAACTAAATAGGAGGAGATGGTTCGGCTGAGAGATTTGGGAGCAGATACGCCTGAAGGGGTGGCGTACACGGAGGAGCAGATACTTGCTATGGTTCTTAAGGGCAAGCAGCGGGGCCACATAGTCGGACGGGGTAGGGTGCTAGCCGGGGAGAGCAGGCCAAATTTACCATACACCCCGCCTCCACCTCCAGGTATGTACAGTGTGATAATATATTAATTATAGATTACTCGATCATGACTCAAATTAAGTATTGCAATAGCTGTTTTTAAATTTTGATTATTTCGTTTTCAGAAATCGCCGACTTGACGAAAAAGCTTGCTGAGGCCGAGAAGCAGATGCGGAAAGATGAACAAGAACGTAAGTCCATGATGGCGACGCTCGATCAGTTGACAGGTTTTATGTCGTCCAACCCGCGATGGCACGAGTATCTTACTCAGGTGGGATCTCAGCACGTTGATGGCTTGGGCAGTGGGTCTGGCGCTCGAGGTAATGGCTCAGCTGGAGGAGGGAGCGGGAGTGGCAAAGACGATGAGGATGGTTTTGAGGATGGTTCTGGTGATGATGAGCGAGTGTGATTTGGGGATGTAGAGGTGCAAACTTGGGTTATTTTGTGTTGTACTTATGTTTGAAACAATGTTTTGGCGACCCTTATGTTAGTATTGTGTAGTTTAACCTTTTGGCGACTTGAATATCGCGGATATTGGAACATTTGTTGATATGGCAGCTAGGTTTAGATATTGCCACACCCCGTTTTGTAGACTTTATATGTTTTAATGCATTTTGAGGGTGTTTAGCGATAATTTGCAAGTGTTTTAGCCGATGTCGAGTTGTATGTGTTTAGGACATGTTAAAATTGGTTGGTTAAAGGTTCTGGTTGGTTACAGGTTTTGGTAGATTTTTTCTGGAAAATTTTCCGGAAAAAATCTGGAATTTTGCTGGTATGCAGCATTCTGTTAGCAGCATACCAGTATGATACCGTCGACATGTCGATGGTATCATAAAACTAAATATAGCAAAATAAGTATGATACCGTCGACATGTCGACGGTATCATTAAACTAAATTTATGAAAAGTAATTATTATACCGTCGACGTGTCGACGGTATGATAATTATATTTATTTATTTATTTTATTATACCGTCGACATGTCGACGGTATAATAATTAATTTGTTAATTATAATTTTATTATCCCGTCGACATGTCGACGGGACTACTAAAAAACAATTAACAAAATTTAATTAGTTTAATAATTAGTGATATTATAACGTCGAAACACCCAAACCTTTGACTGAAAAACCATGTGGGACCCACCTAGTCGACGGGGAAAGTCGACGGGATAGTCGTTCCTGACGAGGCGTCCACGACAAGCTGGGGCCGTCGTCATATCGACGGGAACATATCATCCCGTCGACATGTCGACGGGAAGGGTTTAAAAAAGTCGACGCCGAAGGCATCGATTGTACTAGTGCTCGTTATGAGCATGCGTTTGTAGGAACATTGCAACCCACACATCAACTAGCATGCGTTTGCTGCTACGTAGTCCTCCTCTTGTTTCAAGCAATTTACAAAGTTTTGAATGCAAGTATATTCATTCGAATACTAACCACACTCAGTAATATCACTTTGATACTCCATGCTCCCCATATTGTCACGTCTACTGTCAAACTCACTATATATTTTCTACGAAGCGTTTTAGACTCGATCAAATGGCTGAAGATGGAGAAGAAGACGAGCCGCCAGGTAGAATATGGGCTTCAATTGTCTTCTTTCTAATCTCATCCAAGTTCTCAAATTTTTTGGGCGGAGAAAACTTTGTGAACAAAATGGAGTGGAAATAAAAACACAAAGGATGCAATTCTCGAGAATATACACAATTTCTCCACCTTTTTTTTTAGCGTACCAAACATAGAAATTTCTATGGAACTGTTTTGACTTCTTTGGCCTCAATTCTCATTACCAAACACACCTAAGTGTATAAAGACAGTGCATTAATACTTTACATAAAATGATGATATACAACAAGTTATTAGTATCAAACTAGGTACATATAATATACATTTTTGATAAATACAAAAGAATCACCAATTTACTTTTAAACTGCTTCCCAGATGACAAACATAGGATTAAGAGATTACCTAATGATCTTCATAAAGCTTTCAATTCTGTTATCTTCGACAACATTTACCTTCAAGTCATAGAGATCACTCTCAAAATTCATCCACAAGCACGACGTCTCTTCATCACATGTAACCTCTTCTAACTGGCACAAATTGCTCATTGATACAGGCAACTCTTGTAAACCTCGACAGCCACTCATCTTAAGCCCTCTTAGGCAAGATAGTTCACCAATTTCTTCAGGCAGTACACTTATACTCAAGCAATCAGATATATCAATAGAGGTCAAATTACACAAGCTTCCAATCGACTCGGGTAGTTCTCGTAGTTTCGTGCAACTCTGAAGGTTTAAGTTTTCAAGATGTAACAGATTCCCTAACGCTTTAGGAAGACCATCAAGCTCATGACAATTCGTGATGCTAAGAGTCCGGAGATTAAAAAGGCTACATATTCCTGATGGTAGTTCCTTTAGATCATAACACCCATCGAATTTAAGTTCTCTGAGACTGCTTGGTAGCATATTAGGAGACTCGATGTCACAACCAGTGAAAGCATCGCCTATCTCACACATAACAAATGATACTTTTTGTAGATTATGTAATGTAGATATGGGCTGAATAGAGAAAACCGACACATGTTCGAATATAATTATTTTAAGGCTGGATAAATAACCGATTGATGGATGATTGTGTAGTTGAGAAGGATATACTCCGAGGCTTGTGACACTTAAATCCCTTTGTTGCTCCGTTCTTTCAATGGAGTGAGGTATACTATGGATGTTTAGTGTCAAGTCATCACCTTTAGGTGCAGTTAGATCATAACAAAGTGAGTCAAAAGCTTCATCTGCAATTAAAGATTGCGGTAAGGTTATTATAGAGAGGAAGCATATAATGTACATTAATTAATCATAAAAAGTGAATAGAAAGAAATGAAACCTGTTGGTTGTGCTAATTGTTCAATGAACAACGGTTTTCCTTCTATTAAAAGTAGTTGATCCATTTTATGGGCCAAATCAGAAACCCCACTCAAACTCCTCATACTAGTATTCATCATTTTGGGCTCCATATCTACCTTAAAGAACCTCAAGAGCTCGTTATTCATTCGATTTAGCTTATATAAATAAAGAAACTTTTGGTTCGTGTTGAAGTCATTAACCCTGGAGCACTTGAGAACAAGCTCTTTCCCTTTATTCATATAAACTATGAACGCCATGTTCTCCTTCGGAGGATGAGCTAAGACTTTGCTATATCTCCAGCTTTCGTTAAATTTGATACTTTGTAAGGTTTTCTCCAGGCATTTGAGTTGCTTTGTGAATCTGGCAGCAAGTATAGTCTGTTCTAACACTAACTTTAGACACTTCAGTAAATCATTGGATACACGCTTTAACGCAATTTCTATTGCTACAGCCATTTATGATTTCAATGAACGCAAGATGAAAGGACTAATAAAGAGTAAGGTATTTTTGTGATCAGAGAAGGAGCAAGTGTGATATTGGTGATGAATATATGTAGTATGCAAAGATGTATATATAGTCTACATAAATTGCTTCTGAAATACAATCTATTATGAACATATAAAGAACTAACAATATTATTTCGTGAAGGTTTAGATTGAAGGTTCCTCTGACGCGTTCATAAGTTAAAAGATGCGAGTAAATATCCGAGGCTTATTAATTGGTTAGACATGGCGATGTTAACGTGTGGAAGGTAATGGGGGGGAAGTATGTAATGAAATTAAAGTATTTTTTATTTTGTCCTTTGAAAAGTCCACATGTTTATCTTTTGTGTGTAATAAAGTCATTGTCATTTTCATTGTCACCCGGGTGGGAAAATGTACAGTAATTTTTAGTATTTTGCAATGTTTTAAAAACCGGTTTTTTTATCGACCCGGTTTAGTCGGCGGTTCACCGAGTCACCGGTTCAATCGGTTGGACCGTCGGGTCGAACCGGTTCTATACATATATATACTTTTTTCAATATTTAATAATTTGTATTGCATGATCTCATAATTTATCCGTTTTTATTCATACATTCGATCGATTAAACCGATGAAGAAGATTGAGACTATATCAATAAGTTTTGCTTTTTAATTCTATATCTATAAAAATATAGCCAAAATTTTCAACAAGTGATTGTAAATTATAATGGTTTATAGTAAAACTATATTAATTTATGATTCTAAGATCATATATAACTATAATTTACTATTTTACAAAATTTTAACAAACATTAGTTATCATTACTTCAACTTTTCAATTAAACTTATAAAAGTTAATGGAAAAAAAATCATTTAGTTAATTTATTTTATAAAAAGTCATGACCCGGCCGGGTTTATCAAACCGGGTCAACGAAAAACCGGCGGTTCAATCCGGTTCTCAAACATGCAAAAACCCGGTCCTATCCGGCCCGGTCTCCAAACCGGTTCCCGGTTCAACTGGTTGAACCGGCCGGGTCAACCCGGGTTTTAAAACATTGGTATTTTGTCACTTATTTGGTGTTGAAAAATATCTTTTTTTATGATTTTGCGTGGAATAAATTTTACAAATAACATTGACTTTTTCCAACGTTAATTACAACTGCATGGGTTTTATACACGTACGCATAATTTGGAAGCCCTAGATGAATTTCATTTTCTTTAATTTGTTTAGATTCCCGGAAGAACTTGTGTGGCCAAAAACACCAAAATATACAAAAAGCTTCTAGCGAATCAAAAGAACAAACAAAAAAGTAACGTAAAAAAATGGGAAAAGTTCTACAGAGAGAGAAAATAATTAGGTTGATAGATAAAACATAAATTTTCAAATGTAGATAGATAAAACATAAATTTTAGAGTTGGATTTCCGGCAACAGCAAGAAAGATTAATTTTTGAGCACGTAGAGATCCAAAAGAATTAGGTAGATAGATAAAACATAAATTTTCAAATGTATCATTATCCAACTTAAATCTCAAAAAATGTCATATACTAGCCATACATTCGTACTACCTAGTTAAATTTGTGCTGATGTGAACACACACATTTATTTCACTTACAAACTTTACCAAGTAATACATGGTTTATGCATGGTATCTACATGCATGATCTTTTGTTTCAATTAAGCATCTAACTTGATTGAAGGGCATGGTTTTTGGGCTAATTGTTCAAAAAAAATAAAACACACTTGTCATCTCTATAATTGTGTGTATGATTATTCGAATTCGATTAATTCATGCACATCTTTTCAATTGATTATTTGTGTATCAATTGACATATTTTTGTGTATCGAATCATGTATTTTTGGCAATCGAATCAAGTATTTTAGAAATCAATACACCAAATAATCAAAATTTGAAAAGATGTGCATGAAATAATCGGATTAGAACAATGATAGACAAAACTACAAACGGTAACAAGTATAATACATTTTTAGAAAATTAACCCTTTTTTTTCTTTATTCCATAACTTCAAGAAAGCCATATATACAAGCACGCCAAACTACTAATACATGTAACATGTACATGTATGTAAAAATCGTCTTTCCAGGCATCCCAACATCCAATCCGTCCTCATCAGTCATCACCACCATAGACCCGTCACAATATCTCCACCACCCTTCGTCTTCCTTGCATTGCACCTTGTCTCCATATTAGGTAATTAACATGGATTGTAGCACCCCATCTCCAGTACAAACTGAACCAGCTAGCGTACAAGCTAGCTACTATAACACGGATGTTATGTTACTTGAACTTAAAAAGATGGAACTTCTACCTTCGTATGTGTTTGATTTGCTATTTTTTCATCTCTTTTTTATGAACGACGATTTGTATTATATAACTAGCAAGTTGCTAGGACAAAGATACAACAAAATACAATTACAATGAAATGGAACAAGCCACTCTAGGTTTGTGATTCATTCGAGCCAATTAAAACGAATGTTTTTGCTTCTATGGGTGATCCAAAGATATGTAAAAATCTTGATTTCTTCCATGAGAGTATATTTCGAGTTGGTTTCAAGATCAAGGCATACACTATTTCGATAACGTTATTTTTTTTTTTATCTCTAAGGGCTCAATTAAGCGATATGGTGCTTAGGGCATCCACTATGGTGGTTTATGAAAAGATTTATAAAATGATGAAGAGGTTTAAGAACTTATAAACCATAGTGAGCATCCATTTCAAGTTTATGTGTCATGAAGAGGTCTAGGATATTAAACTTTTTCATAATTTAATGCATTTGATTATGTGTGAAGTTTGTATCACTTGAAAAGGTTTATAACATAGTGAGGATAGGTTTATAAAACAAAAAGGTTTATGATTTAATGTCATAACATAAGTATAAACCTTTTAAAAGGTTTACCATAGTGGATGCCCTTAGTCTGTTTTGGTGGTGGCAAACTATTAATGGCAAGAAATTAAACAGACCTTTCTATAGATGGACCATAACGTAACTGATATATGCGAGAGACTAATCTAGTTCCTAATGCTGGGTATACTTACAATGAACATTTTTATTACTTATTCTTAGTTCATTGAACATAATACGAGTTATTAGAAGTATAGACACATAACACAAATCCCTTTAGAACACTAAAACAAACTTATTAGGTACAAAGAAATCAAATAAGGATATGAACAAGTAGTAAATATCGACTAATAATACAGTTTGGCTCTTGCACTAAAAACCATTACAAATTAAAGCATGTGATCCTTATATTGTACTAGTATAAGTTTATATAAAACGATGATCTTCAAATCACAAACGAATGATTTATAAAACTTAATTACTGAATAATCTTCATAAAACTTTCAGTTCTATCCTCTTCAACGACATTGACCCTCAAATTATAAAGATCACTTTCAACATTCATCCACAGATACGACGTCTCTTCGTCACATATTACATCTTCTAACTGCAACAATTTGGTAATGGACACTGGCAACTCTTGTAAACCACGACAACCACTCATTTTAAGCACTTTTAGACCACATAGTTCACCAAATTCTTCAGGTAGTACACTTATGCTCAAACAATCCGATATATCAATGAAACTCAAACTCTGCAACATACTAATCGATTTGGGTAATTCTTGTAGTTTTGTGCAGCATGAAAGCCTCAATATTTCTAGATTGGACAGACTCCCTAAACCCTTAGGGAGAATATCCAATTCATGGCAATTAGTAATGCTAAGTTTTTTGAGATTAACAAGATCACATATTCCAGATGATAGTTTCGTTAGATCATAACACCGGTCGATTTCAAGCTCAGTGAGATTTGGTGGAACATAAGATGAACTCATCAAAGCATCACCTATCTTACACATGACAAATGAAATTTTTTGCAGATTCCCCAATGAATAGATCGGCTGAATAAAGGAAGAAAGCGATACGTGCTCAAACCTGATTCTTTTTAGGTTGGATAATTTTCCGATTAGTGGAAGATTGTATAGTTCAGTAGGATACACACTGTAGCTTATGACACTTAAGACCTTTAGTTGGTGCATTTTCTCAATGAAGTAAGGAAGAGCATATTTTTTGCTTCGTATATTCAATGTCAAGACTTCAACTTTAGGTGCATTTAGATCATACCAAATTGAGCTGAATGTTTCATCTGCAATTAAAGATTTTGGTAAGCTTATTAGGCGAAGTACTATATCAATAATTAGCATTAGAAGTATGTAAAAAGATATGAAACCTGTTGAAATAGATAAGATACGGGTGTTGAGTGGTTGCGTTATTTGTTCAGTCCACCATGTGGGAAACCTGTTTCCAAATATTTCTGCGAACAATCGTTTTCTTTCTTCAACAGGCTCTTGGCTACTTAGGTGGATGGCCAACTCTCTTAACATATCGTGTTGAGTGACATTAAGCTCATTACAATAGCCTTCTAGTTCACTCGTATCTTTCCCTCGTGGAGCAAGATTTATAAGATTTCTTAATGAGAGTTCAATAAGGTTTTCACTCGTATACATCCCTTCATCATCAAAATTATACAACTCAACCCAAATATCCATAATAGTTGTGGCTGCAATCCGTTCGTCTTCAGGAAAAGAACCCATGTCCAAGAAACATTCTTTAACAATAGGCAAGTCATCCAGTTCATCAATACTTGACTTAAGACTAAGAAGCACGCTTGTATTTGATTGCAATATAGATTGACCCTCTGACCATTTCTTGTAAGTCGTTTTCCATTTGAGCAGAGATTGCCCGCATAGAGATGCACCCACTACCGTTAGGGCTAATGGTAGTCCCTTGCACAATTTAACAATCTGCATCCACAGGCACAAGAAAATTTAGTAGTTACATGGGTTGTTTGGGATTGCTTATGTAAGTTCTTATCTGATTACCTCTTGAGCAGACAAACATATTTGACTGTTTAGATGAAATAAGTAGTTAACAATAAGTGGAGCGTTAACTGCTTATTTTTAAGCAGATAAAGTTTCAATAACGTGAAATAGCTATTAGGATCAAGAAATGTTTTTATATACCTTGTTAACTAGCTCGTCTGGCACATTAATACGAATTCCATCACATGGAAATGCAGAATAGCAAAGAAGAGATCTAGAATCTTCTTCATTCAACAAGCGCAACTCATAAGTCGATTTGAACCTTGGAAACAAAAATCTTGATGTGACCAAAATCTTGTATCCTGGAATCCGGAACTTAAGATCATGAACAATGGATTCAGATTCGGACCACACGTCATCAAGAATGAGCAACATTTTACTATCTGATCCCATTTGCCACATCAGCCTCTCAAGTTGGTTTCTCGCCTCTTCATCAGTTTGAAACTCATAATGATTTTCGCCATAATGTTCAAAGAGTTTTTGGGCAATGGTCTTAAGACTTGATGGTCTTGAGACAGTAACCCAAAGTATATTTTTTCCAAATACATCTGTCCAGATACAAGAGAATCAAGATTTTATAAACATGGAAATGCAGAATTCCAAAGTATATTTATGTACAAGAGAATCAAGATTTTATAAACATAATAACAACATTAATTAAATGAACACAATTGTTGCCTTTGTAGCTGGTACCTTTTATGTCATTGTCATGACAAAGAAGCTTGACCAAAGTAGTCTTCCCACAACCACCGGATCCCGAAACCACCAAAACTTGTGCATCATCATTGAGCAGCATACGCTTCAATTCTTCACGATGCGAATCCAAACCAATGATAAGCTCTGGAAGCATTGGAACACTGCACAAGCTCGAACGCGTATACATACATGGATCATGAGTACTAATAGCTGAAAGCACTTGATCCATTTTGTCAGCCAAATCATAAACACCAATCAAAGTCCTTATACTAGTACTCATTGGGTGAAATTCTATCTGAAAGAACCTCAAAAGCTCGTTATTTAAACGAATAAGCTTATTCGAATGAAGCAGCTTTTGACACACGTTCCAAAAATTTATCCTTGGGCATTTTACAACGAGCTCTTTCCCTTTCTCCATATAATCTATGAACATTGTGATCTCTTTTTCAGGACGATCCAAGACTTTGCTCAATGTCCAGCTTTCGTAAAATACTGGCTGGACACCTTTTAAGGTCTTTTCAAGGCGTTTGAGTAGCGTTTTGAATCGAGCAGTTTGGATAGTTTGTTGTATGACTACCTTCAGTAACTCATTGAATGCATGCTCTAAAGCAGTCTCAATCATTACAGCCATGAATGATTAACACTTAAGACGAGTTGAAAATGCAATATATAATGCTGATATGATATTATGCAAAGTGAACTTTGAGATTGAATATATATAAACTTGGTGACGAATAACAGTTATGAGTCGCATGTATATATATACTTTCATGCAGCCGCTACGTACAAGAAATATGGTGGTTATTGACAGGAAAAAAGTATCAGGTAAAAAGTCTAGAAAAGTGTCAGTAATTTACAATGTTTTATCATGCAATTGAGATGGACACATCCATATATTTACGCTCTTCCAAGAGAAATTTCCAACGATATGCTGGTTTTCTAAAAAAGGAAAGTTATATGCTTCCTTTTGTATCATGTTTACCAAAATAGGCTTTTTGTAGTAAAATATATATTTTTTCATCTTTCTCTAAAAAAGGACAATTATCAGCTCTATTCTTCACCTCTGTTATCACACTTCCTTTTGCATAACAAACTTCAAAAGTTGAGCTATAAAATCATCAATTTATATAATTATATCATGTTAATAGAAAGCACAGTTGCGAAAGTAGAAAACACAAACATGTTTATTTGAAAATATATAAAAGATGCAACAATACCAGTTCTTTAGTTATGCAAAGCATATGCTTTATTAAAAGCAATTTATAAGATTTATTTACATACTTTATGTAAAAGCAGCTCATAACTTGATTATCTTAATACAATATAATTTGGGATTATGTAAATGTAAATCCAGTTTTGTGTGTTCTTGTAGTATGCTTTAGCACCATTTATTTTTGGCATTTTGAACATTGAATATTAGCATCTTCTAACTAACTAGTGGGTTACTGATGGGCAAATTACCTGAAAATGTATTTAACTTGCCACTTTTTACCATTGTATGTAGCCTTTTTTTTTCCCCCAATCTGTCAATGAACTTGCAAAATCCGTTCATTGCGTGTAGCGGTGACTTCTTTAACCTGCTGGGGCAGGTTAAACTAACGATCGTTAGGTTTATCATTGCAATATTAGTCCTTTAGACTAACGATCGTTTATAATGGCTACATACAATGACAAAAAGTAAAAAGTTAGACGACTTTTATTATTTTTAAAATTTACGTACGTTTTTTACACGTTTTTGCACACATTTTTATACACGTTTTTATACACCTTTTTATACACGTTTATACACACGTTTTTATACACGTTTTTATGCATGTTTTTATACGGATTTTTATACACACATTTGTATACACGTTTTTATGCACGTTTTTAAAATATTTCAATACATACATTTTTATACGTTTTCGTCTGTTTTTTTACGTTTTCGTTTTTTTATCTTTTCACACGTTTTTTTACGTTTTCGACAATTTTTTACGTTTTCGTCTGTTTTTTACATTTTCGTCCGTTTTTTACGTTTTCCCCCTTTTTTTTACGTTTTCGCCCGTTTTTTTTATGTTTTCGTCAGTTTTTTACGTTTTCGCCCGTTTTATTACGTTTTCATTAGTTTTTTACGTTTTCGTCATTTTATTTACGTTTTCGCTCGTTTTTTGTACGTTTTTTTACGTTTTCGCCATTTTTTACGTTTTCGTCCGTTTTTTTACCTTTTGGTCTGTTTTTTTTACGTTTTCGTCTATTTTTATACGTTTTCGTCCGTTTTGTTACGTGTTCGCTGTTTTTTTACGCTTTCGCCCGTTTTATTACGTTTTCGCCCGTTTTTTTTTTACGTTTTCGTTTGTTTTTTTACGTTTACGCACTTTTTTTACGTTTTCGTTCGTTTTTTTACGTTTTCGTCCGGTTTTTTATATTTCAGCCCGTTTTTTATGTTTTCGTCCCTTTTTTACGTTTTCGCTTATTTTTTTATGTTTTCGTCCTTTTATTACGCTTTCGCCCTTAATAAAACGGATGAAAACGTAAAAAAAGGGGCGAAAACGTAAAAAAACGGACAAAAACATAAAAAACTGACGAAAACATAATAAAACGGGCAAAAACGTAAAAAAACATACGAAAACGTAAAAAATAGGGCGATAATGTAAAAAAACAGACGAAAACGTAAAAAACGGACGAAAACGTAAAAGAATGGCGAAAACGTAAAAAAACGGACGAAAACGAAAAAAAACGGGCAAAAACGTAAAAAAAACAGACGAAAACGTATAAAAATGTATGTATTGAAATATTTTAAAAACGTGTGTAAAACCGTGCATAAAAACGTGTGTATAAAAACGTGCATAAAAACGTGTATACAAATGTGTGTATAAAAATCCATATAAAAACGTGCATAAAAACGTGTATAAAAACGTGTGTATAAACGTGTTTAAAAAGGTGTATAAAAACGTGTATAAAAATGTGTGCAAAAACGTGTAAAAAACGTACGTAAATTTTAAAAATAATAAAAGTCGTCTAACTTTTTACTTTTTGTCATTGTATGTAGCCATTATAAACGATCGTTATCTAAAGGACTAATATTGCAATGATAAACCTAACGATCGTTAGTTTAACCTGCCCCAGCAGGTTAAACAAGTCACCGCTGCACGCAATGAACGGATTTTGCAAGTTCATTGACAGATTGGGAAAAAAAAAGAAGGCTACATACAAAGGTAAAAAGTGGCAAGTTAAATACATTTTCAGGTAATTTGCCTGTTACTAATTTACTATATATGTGTATTAAGGATTGGCGCGTAGATGTAAAGTTGCTACAAATTAAAAGATACGAGTAAAATATGCGAAACGCGTAAGTTGATATAAATGGAGATGCTCGAAGGTGGTAGAATGTATGTATCGTGGTTTTTATTTATTTATTTTTATTTTTATTTTTTTTTATTATTTTTTTTAATAATATTGTCAAAACACTTACACATTTTTTTGTCCTTAGACAAAATAAATGAACTTGTAACATATTTGTTTAATCTTCATTTCATTTAACATTTCCACCAATAATATCTACCACTGTCAAGGGGTTAAAAATATACTTGTAGCTAAAAAATTTAGGGGAACCACAACCTCTTCCAATCTCCACTAAATTCTGTCACCGCCTGTTATTGTTTTTAAAATTATCCACAATACAGTAAAGCGCAGCGCCTTATACTAAATCATCTAACTTATCATAATAGTAATTATTAGATAGGTTAACTGACCCAAACCTAGTAATGAGTTTGGGTCTATTAGATTTAGAGATTGAATTATTTTGCTTATTATTAAAGATATTTATTTATATAAATATGATACTATCTCATATATATGTAAGTTATTCAATCAATATAATTATTTTGTTATCTTACATGGTATCCGAGCTTTAGGTACATGGTCATTGGCTACTCGCCGGTGTTTCAGAGAGATCATAGTTATTTTCGCTTTATTTTTTTTTTATTAGAATTTTGTTTTTCATATTCAATGCATAAACCCTAAACCCTAGCCGTCAAAACACACAAATATTATGTTCCCTTCAATCAAACATTATTTTTTCTTCCTCATCAAATTTTTTTCATTGGTGAAGATCATTGTTGTTTTTCGCAATTAGTTTGTCGCAAAATTGGAGCTCTTACCTAAAAGAAAAGCAAGTCATGACGTAAAAAAAAGTCACGCAAGGAGGAAGTCGATCGCAAGCAATAAACAAGTATGTTGCCAAATACAATTATGCTTTCGTTCAAACAAGCAAAAAAAGATGATGATAGAAGAAAAGAAGAAGCAACTTTCAGCATATGTTCCAGTTTGTCGGTACGAAAGCCTCCCCTGGGTTTGCGTCCATTATATTTCGGGTTTGGATTATGTTGTTTATTATCAAAGCTATTTATTTAATATAAGTAAACATGTATCTCATATGTAAGTCATTCAATCACTAAAACTATTTACCAAAAATATTATGTCCTATTGGTATTCTTAATTGTGTAAGAAGCTCCTCAGTTAAAATATTTGTGGGTTTAAATCCTGAGATATTTTGTGATTTATATATTGCTTGTAAGATTGTTTTTAGTTGCAAAAAAAAAAAAAAAAAAAAAAAAAAAAACTTTTTTGTTATCTAGGCCACTTAACCTATCTAATTAATCATCTGACAATAATATACTTTACATCTTTACACTAACTTTCCCAACTATCGCTGAACATTTACAGTTTAATTCATGTCCTATGGTGATACAAAATTTGGCCGTTCCTTGGTTGGGTTCACTTCCTTCGTATCATTGCTTGATATTGCTTGAGACCTGCGCACTAAGAAAGAAGCCAAACAACGTTCAGCTTATCGAGATGCTCCCCGAATTATCCTCCCCGGACATGAGTAACGTAAATAGTAGTTTTAGGGTTGTAGAGATTGACGCTTTGTAAAATCGTACCTTTTGCGAGGGTTAGAAATTTCCCTCTATTTATAGGCGTAACCGATAAGGTTAACTTGTTTTCCTTTACCTACGGGAATCCGCTGATATCGGATAGCTAGTGAATAGTCTTTCCTTGTTTTAGAAGATCCCTTTACACGTTCCAAAAAAATTTTTTTTTGGGCTGGGCTCTATGGGCAAACCCATTCAAAGTTGTTTGGTAAGTCCAACTGAATTATGAAAATCTAGGCGCGCGTTAGGCGCGGCCTAAGATAATTAGTAAAATTGTTTTACAACGGTCCGTGAAACCCGGTTGTGGACTACGTCATCAATGGTTTTTCCCCCCAGTCTAGTTGTCGCACGACAAGAGTGCGGGATTTGCTAGAACTTTAACAAAAAATGCCCCAAATTAATTTCCCCACCTCGTGGCGCGGAAGAATTCAAGTCGGTTGCCCGCAAAAGGGATTTTCAAGAAATCTAGTTTTGAAAAAAGATTTAAATCCCTTCAACCCTCCGGGACAAACGGAAAGCACTTAATCCAGCGTGTCCGCGTACCGTTTTCCAAACCCCAGCCCCACCATATTTCTGAAGTTTTTAAAGTGGGAATCCCACGTTGTTTCAGTCATCGTGGTGGTGAGAAAAAAACATATAAGTACGCCTTCAATTTTTTACGTGTTTTTTTTTCACAGTGAAAAAGTTTCAAGTGTAGTTCTTCCCAAAAAATACCAAAAAAAACTTCCCGGCCGCAACCCTAGTTGTTCTAAACCAAGGTTAACCCTGGGCGCGCCACGCTTGATAAAATTGGTTATTCAATTGGAAATTGCCACTTCTTTAATATTGAAAAACCGCTTGGGAACTGGGCAGCAGTTCCCACGGATTTACTGTTATTCGCAATTGGATCCTGAACCCGTGGTTGCCAGAAATCCAGTAAGATACCATAGAGGGAACTACCCCGTAGGGAAGTGGGGGTATACCCGGATTTTTTTTCGAAGGGCCGAAAATTTATCGCTGCCCATCAACCGTACTTCCTGAGGGATACCTGCCCGTATATAATATCATTTCGCATTTTCCGCATGTTTGCTACGCCCTTAGGCGCTTTGGAAAATATTCCAATTTTTTTTTGAATGTTCAAGTTGCCGTTTATTGCAATTCCCCCACCCTTCCCAACCTTTTCCGTGCGTTCTATCCGGCACAACGTGGTTAAACATGGGTGGATAACTTTTTTTTCACGAAGCCGCTTTAAGGCGCGCTTTCAAATGTTTTTTGCCCAAAGAAAAAGGGGCAAGCTTTCCAATTGGCAGGGAAAAGTTCTTTTTGGATTGACTCTGCTTGTCTTTCCCTTTTGACTTTTCCCTTCCAACACCAAGATGCTCGGTGGAACGAAGGATTGAGCGCCGCTCTTCGACAGCCGTGGTTTAATGCAACCGATCCATGCGCGGACTATTGAACGGGGGCGAACCGCCTCCATTATCATGCCGTAACCCTGAGGGCGTTCTGGTGCACATGGGCAATGCAGTTCCCGTTAATTAATTTCGCCCGCCCCTGAATTGTGTCCGGCCATTGTTTTATCAGCCGGAGATTGGTTTCCGGGTTGGTGCTCATCTGTCTTCTCTTATCTCGTTAAGCCTTTTTTTCTTTGGTCATATCTTATATTAACGTATTTTTTTTGTTTTTATTTTGGCCGCAGAATGGATTTTGTTCGAGCTGTCGTGAGATGGAAACCCCAAGTTCGGTTGGCTTGTTGGGGGTTGGCGTCCGCGAGGGATGGGGAAGAACCCCAGTTAGTGGAGCTACGCGCAAGCGCGTTTACGGAGTTGGTTTTCTTCGCCTGAAAGCTGAGGGTTTTTTTCCCCCTGACTATGGCTGTTCGCTATACAGGCAAGGTGCCGCTCCACCCAGACGCGTCGCCGACTGAAATCGCAAGGCCTACGCCTACCTGTATCCGCAAGCTCGCCCCATGTCTTGAGGAATATCACCGTGTTTGATCAGTGAGTGGAGGAGTGAAAGGTTGGTAACAGCTGAAGGGAAGAGGGCGCTGATGTATAGTGATGTTGCCGGAGTCTTTCTAAGAAGAAACCGCGTTCTGAGCACTGAATGCTGAAGCTCTCTCTTTTGGTTTAAGGTTCTGCTTTAAGTCAGTAAACAAACTTTTTTCTCTTCCTTTTTTATGAGGTTTTTATATCTACTTTTTTCCCTATCTTGTTGGCCCAGTGAAAGCTTTCAGGAGACTTGAAGGGAGTTTTTCCGTGGAAACGGACTTGACAAGGATGTTCCGTTGACGGCTTCTTGAAAAAGTCTAGAAAGAGTTTTTTGGCCCCGTTCCCCCCGCACATGTTAATAGGTTGTTTCGGCATATGGCCTTTTTCGTGTTTTGTCCGGTATCTGAAATGTTTCCCATATACTAAAAACTGTTATGCATTTTATTTGGGTGCAGTTGATCAACAATGTGAGGAGCAGCCAGCAGCACCTGGTGCGGGTGGGGAGAGTTGCTGAGTCCGCATGTGGAAGTTGCTGACCTCACATCTGAAGGAGGCGCCAGCCTTTTTGCTAATGGAAGAGGGGTTTCTCCGCAAGGAGAAAGTCCGCTTTGTTGAGTGCAAAGCGCAGTTCTCCAAGGGCTTATTGGCCAAGATGTCTCGATTCAATTCGGACTGGTGATGGAGGAACTGGCCTCCGTCGCTGGGGCACCAAAAGTCTGAGCTGGTAAGCGCAGGCTAACGAGCAAGACTACTCGTGGAGAGGTATTTGCTCCCAAGTATGAAGGAAGCCGATCTCCTCCCGTTTGACGGCGCGCTTGGCGCGCTGTCAAAGTTAGATTTAGGCAAGCTCTAAGGCTGAGCAGGCGCCCTTGCCCAGGCCTTAAACGGAGCGGCGCAAGAGCAAAGTCTGCCGCAAACTTTTTGGGTTGGTCAGAAAGAAGCTGTTTGCTGGTGCAAGCTGGAAGCAGAGAGAAGCGCGCTGGTTCACGAGCGCTATCTAAGGGATACACCAAGTGGTTTGCTAAAGCAGCTTTGAGCAGGCACCTTGGGAGATGGCACTTATTGCCAACCTGGAGAAATTTCGCATTCGGATCCAGTTTGGTTTTTGAACAAGCAACGAAGAAAGCTTGCGAACTCAGCATTTTGAGTACCGACG
>LBNU01030776.1:148001-179470 GCA_014162995.1 Artemisia annua | reverse complement strand
CATCAGTCATTTATTGGATGAGCTTCATGCTACCAGTGGCAGGTGTATATGACAGTTGGCTAGTTCAGGGCCTAGTGACAGTGTTGGATGTGAGGCTCGTGTTAGGAGGTCTTAGAGAGGGCAGTGATATAGTCATTCATAGTTTTAGTATCTTGATGGTGGTTTGCCTTGTACGTGCTAAAACTGACTAGGTTCAGTTAGTAGATTTTGTAGGAAACTTGTACTCGTTTTGCATATTTTAAGATTATGACAAGTATAAATCTAAGATTTATTTTGCGATGTACTGATTTCGAGATGTCTTACAAACCTTTTTGAACCATGGCTTGATACATGATTAGTATGAGGTTTATGGTTTAATGTACCATTGAAATACAATCGAGAAAGGATATCATGCATCGTAAGCTCATGTGGCTAAGACAGGAGTCGGGGAGAAGCGACTCAAGGAACTGTCTCCTATATTGCTGATTTTCCTGAGTATTTCCTGAAACCTTGCCGGGCCTTGCCGCCAGTCGACAAGTAGAATTAGGAGTTTCGCATCGATTTAGTTCCAGGAGCCGCAGCTTTTCGCGCTGTCTGCCATTTTTTGTTTTTTTCGACCCTACGCACCGTTTATCTGTGGGGAATATGGTAGTGATATATGTACTATTATCGCCATTCTGTTTTTAAGAACTGGGTATTAAAGGAAATACATTCCTGTTGACTCCACACAATTAATTTACACTTATATCGTATTTGCTTGGTATATATAATATGTTATGTTGTTATATATGTATTATATATTAGTAAAACATTATTGTCCCATATAAGTTCACAACTTTTGTATGTATTTTTTTATGCAATAGTATTGTTTTGGTTAGTTGGCTAGCACACTAATTTCCGCCCACTCCTCCAAACTACGAGATTTTACGCTTGCTTTCATAAAATATGTAAAAGAATACTATAAAAAAATAAGTCTTCCGCTCACCCTTAGACCTAATTAGAGTAGCTTTGTCATTAGCCTAACGAACACTATTCCTCTGTGGAGAACGATCAATCCCCCGTACTTACCACTACACTATACTACATCGGTCAGGTACACTGCCTGGTGGGGTTGTAAGCCTCTTGAGATCCCTCGAGAGGTAAAACCTGTTGTAAGGTTGCAAAACCACGCATCAATGTGAAAAGTCAATATACACAATACATAATTTTTGGGCTATTTGGGTTAAATCCTAAAATTTTGCCTTTTATCCTAGCTGCACCGATTACACTAAGTTACCTCAATGTAATGCTCATCATAATGGTCTCAAAAAGATATGCAAGGCCAAGTTCTAAAGTCTACTACAGCCACCGACACACTCATATTTATGGAATTATGTATAAGGGGGAAACTGAAAGGCTTATCATCACACAATGTAAATAAAGGGTAGGTTTACTCAGTTTAGATTAATCTAGTTAAGTAATGAAAAACATGTCAAAATTTTATAAATGAAATATTTTTCACTAAAAACTAGAAAAACGAAGGCAAGTAAAATCAGGTGGGTGTTTATTTCTAATCCCTTCCCCCCACTTGGGTCATACTAAAGCATATACATGAAAAATAGGAAGGGTTAGAAAAGGAACGGAAAAACCCCCTGGATTTGCTCGGTATGATCAATATGTGTGTCCAAAAACTTGCTCCAAGCATGCCTCCTTGAGCAACATCCAAACTCCATCAACAAACCACCATCACGGTACTCAACTAGATTGGATAGAAAGTGTTTTCTTGTAGCTATGCACCTCATCATATTCCACAAACCTGTGAGCTAGCAAGGAAACTAATACCAACAAAGCATAAATCCGGATAAAAGCAAAAATAGCACGAAATGTACAAAATAAAAAATGAAAATAAACAAAATAAAACCTAACTCACTTTCGTAGGAATCATGGTTGCATTTAGCATATACAACAAGCCTTTTAAACCACTCGGTGTCCCGAGGTGGACGAGTGAAGTCTCGTGAGGGTTTACAGGGAACACACCCACAAAGTTCATTTAATTACTAATACATGGTATGGAAAGGTTTGAAATAGTTTTGGAAAATTTTTAGCAACATGTAATAGCTACGGCGTAATGGATCGGCCCAACTACGCCGTAGTTCAGTTAAACTGAAAATAGTTTGCCAGGAATAGGTAGGTGTAACTGGATCGGCCCAGTTACGTCTTAATTGAAAAGTCAAATCAAATACCTGAAATATACAGGTTACGGCGTAGCTAGATCGGCCTAGCTACGTCGTAGTTATGTTGAATAGGGCGAATGGTCATACTGATTACCAGCTACGGCGTAGTGGATCGGCCCAGCTACGCCGTAGTTACTTACTGTTATAGTTTTTGCCCGAAACTTTGACTTTTCCACATANTGCCAGGAATAGGTAGGTGTAACTGGATCGGCCCAGTTACGTCTTAATTGAAAAGTCAAATCAAATACCTGAAATATACAGGTTACGGCGTAGCTAGATCGGCCTAGCTACGTCGTAGTTATGTTGAATAGGGCGAATGGTCATACTGATTACCAGCTACGGCGTAGTGGATCGGCCCAGCTACGCCGTAGTTACTTACTGTTATAGTTTTTGCCCGAAACTTTGACTTTTCCACATAGCCAGAGGAGTTAACGGCTCTCCTTTCTTCTATTCTGGTCTTTAAACCTGCAATCATGATAAACAAACAAACCAAACCAAGTACCAATCCTATATTCTAGTAAAAATTGTTCCAAAAGTTATAAAATAAAAAACAAAAACTAATTCTACGGATAGGGACGGGTAATCTCCCGATGAGCACTTTTCTTTAAACTCCTGAGTCTTTAAGTTAGACTCTTGCTTCCTTCATCAACAAACATCAATCGGACGTCTCCAATTATGTTCATTGCTTTCGTTACCCTAGCTAGCCAATAACCATCTCCACTTGTTTTTTTTCTGCTCAACCTGCACACTATCACAACCTAGTGCATTAAATGTGTAAAAATAATAAACACGAGCAACAAGTGAGATATAACACATAATACAAAATTTTAAATATTGCAGATAGGGTTACGGCGTAGTCCAATTACTAACTATGCCGTAACTAGGCCTGAGAACAGGCTACGCCGTAGCAACCATCACCATGCTACGCCGTAGGTCCTGTTTTAGGTCAGAAAAATTTTTATAATAAGAACAAGTTACGGCGTAACCATTATTACTATGTTACGCCGTAGGTCAAGATAGAGAATAATAAACATAGAATTTTAATCAAACAACTAAAAAATACGAAGACCGTTCCCCGGCAGCGGCGCCAACGGGCAGTGTACCCGATCGCGTGTAGTGTGGGAATGGTAAGACCGAGGTCGTCCCAAGAACGGTTGATTTCTAGTTGTCTAATTAGAACGTTTGTCACATATTAAAGGGGTTTATATAGTTGATATTTATTGTGATCAATTGGAGTGGTTTTGTAGGAAAACAGCTAATGGCAAACAACTAATGGTAAACAACTACTGGGATTATAATTGTTCTAATTCTCATATTGTATTTATTATCGTAATATATGGGGGTTATATACATTTAGGATCAGAGGGTTAAATCACCTAAACCTATCTTGCACCTTGTCCTATTCCCGACTATTGTAAAGCCGAGAGTTCATCGGGCGGTGTGAACCTACAAAGATGCAAGAGTCATTAAGCACCGCTATATTCAAAGACTTATTCTAGTGAAACCCGACATGGTCAGATCTTAGGTTTCCTCTAACTTCTTAACTATATCCAATTGGTAGGTGGTCCTAGGGTTAATTCGCACACAAGGAAAAGTAGTACTAGAGGGTTAATTCACCTAGACTAATAGATACTACCAAGCTTCAATATTACCAAAACAAGAGGTTCTACGAATAAGCAAGGAAAATATGCATATAAGACAATGAATAAACCAATAATGAAAGCCAAACAATTAATTAATTAAATAAATCATTACTCCGTAGTTGAGTATATTGCTACGCTGTAGTCAAATATATAACTACGCCGTAGCTCAATAAATAACTACGCCGTAATTAATTAATTGAACTACAAAAGCAATTTAATAAAACACGAAAGGCAACACGACAATCAACAATTATGTAGAATCAATATTGTGATCAAGAATAAAGAAACTTAATAAATAAATGAATGTCGAAAAGTGATTACATA
This sequence comes from Artemisia annua, assembly GCA_014162995.1. Taxonomy (NCBI): domain Eukaryota; kingdom Viridiplantae; phylum Streptophyta; class Magnoliopsida; order Asterales; family Asteraceae; genus Artemisia; species Artemisia annua. The sequence goes on along the minus strand of LBNU01030776.1, from coordinate 175,311 downwards.
TCGTGCTAGATTAATACTTTTGATCCCCTAGTCGAATACCAGGGCAAACCCCGAAGGATTTGCCCCTAAAAGCTACGCACCAAACTGCTGTCTTCTTTCCTTCTTTATGGCGTAGCCCCACAGGAACCTTAAACTCTAAAAGATAATAATGACCTACGTACCACATGTGTTTATATAATAATGAACTTTGTAACTTGTTCACTTTTGGGCCTTAATCTTGCGCAGATTTCATACTTGGTCCTTGTCTTCATTTCTTCCATATAGTCTCCGTATAAAATACATGAATATGTATTATAATTTTGCAATCTTTACAGATTCAGCCCCTGAACTATAACTCCTTCGCGCCCAAGCAATTAACTACGGCGTAGGTCCATAACAACTACATCGTAGGTCTTCGTCATCACGTCATTATCCACATGTCTATCCACAACTACGGCGTAGCTAAACTATAAGTTACGCCGTAGCCTTCGCATTTGGTCACTACGGCGCAGCCTCGAGGCAAACTACGGCCGTAGAACTCTCGTTAACACTTCTACGCCGTAGCCCTATGACTAGCTACGGCGTAGTCTTCTTTACTTGAGGTATAAACCATCTAACGGTGTAGTCTCATCACTTAACTAGACCGCAGTATTTGTGTCTTCATAATAACTTCAAGCGTAATTTCCATTCTTAAGCCAATAAATCATCAATAACGTACATTTGCTCATCTTTACCTTGAAACCAAAATAGGAAGAAATAAGAGTATATATTCTTCATATGAATAGAAAAGATGAGCAATTTAGGGGGAAATTAACACTTAAATCATGGGTAAATTTGACGTCATCAGTCACTAGGTCTAAAGGTGAGGGATGATTCTTTTTGTATTTTTGTGAAAGCAATTAAAAATCTCGGGTATTGAAAGATTGGGCGGAATTAGTTGCTAGTCAACTAACCCAAAATTACTACTAATGCAAATAAAATAAAATAACAAGAAAAGTAAATTGGTGAACTTCTTATGATGAGAAGATGTGTTTACTTAGATTTCACTACTCCCTAGCTATCTCTTATTGATTAATTGATTTGTTACAATTGTTTGGATGAAGGGTTGCTTTCCTTAATACCAGTCGTGGGGGCGTGTACGTCCTTCCCCAACTCTACAAGCTTCTATCTCTTCCTATGACGACACGTTTAGTATCCTATCATGGCCTCCTTAATAGTCACTTATGCATTAAAAACAACCAATAAAACCGTAGTACACATCCGATTACATTTCTTAAGACGTTCAAGCTTGTTACCATATAGGAGGTCAGCCAGTTTTCTTAAGCCTAACACGAAATCAATCACCCAAAACAGTCAAACAAACCAACAATCAATAATTAATAGCTAGGTTTCATTAGATCTAAGCAAACACTAAAAAACCTAAGCTAGTATGTTAATGTAAAGATAAGACAAACAATGAATCAAACAACACATAGACATATTGAATGATTAAAGGAAGAACTTATCTTCAATTGAACATGGAAGAAAAGAGGGTTTGAAACCCTAAAAATACAGTAAAAGTCAGACTAGGGTTTATCTCCAAAGTTGCACACTTAATGAATGAAAATCCAAAACTATATATAGAAGTTACAAGCTGACGGCGTCAGGTTATAAACCCTGACGCCGTCAGGCCGCCGCGATTAGGGTTCTCGGATCGCCTACAAAAGCTTCTGACGCCGTCACTCTCTGATTGCTTCTGTGCCGTCTCGTGTATCATCAAAGCCAGACGGCCTCAACTTATTAACACCTGACGTCGTCAGGTGTTAACTTCACTTTGGTTTATGGGTCGTCAAGTGTAAAATCCACCATCATTCCAGTATAAGGTGACGGCGTCAGCATGTAAAGCCTGACGCCGTCAGGTATGATTTCCTGACTTTCTTGACTTTTCTTGTTTTCTTCATACTTGAGCATAAAAACGTCCGAAAAACTTCAAAATGCACCATTTTCCAGAAATCACGTTCCAAGTACCTAAAAAGAGAAAATGAAAGATTTGAGGTAATATTTAATCATAAAATCACCACTTAGGGCTTAAATGACCCCCTAAAAGCGTAACAAATATTTCCTTATCAAATAATGTTAGGTCACCATATTATGAATACACAAGTATAGATTTGGTAGAAATAAGATAAAGAGATGAGATGGATGATTACTTCAATATGAAAGATAAAAGAACAATAGTTTCCTTAAGATAATGAAATAACCAACAATTGTAAGAGATACATAAGCTTAGTATTTATAGGAGAGAAGCTAGGGCAACACTCCCTAGTCCTTCCTCCTTTTCATACATGGGCTTTAGAGCCTCTTGGGATTTTACACTTAGCCCATTTTATATAAACATTAATTAAGAATAATCTAAAGCAACCTATTTATTATTACAAATGACCGAGACTTGATAAATGGTAAAACGTATTCCTAACAATCTCCCCCTAAGGGTCGGTCATCAAGGTTGCTAGACGTCTTCATCTTTGTCTTTAGCTTTGTCTTTCACGGCTTTAGACGTCTTCAAAAATCATAGAGTGATAAGGTTCTTTGTTCATCGTTCTTTGTTCATCGTTGTTTTAGTGATACATTGATGGTGTTATCTGCCATTCGTCACTCCTATGCCTCCAGTGGATTTACGCCTTTCCACCATGCTCATACATCTTTGACTTAGTGATATACTTCCATAGCTCTCATTTGTTGTGAATTATTTTGAACTTTGCTTAGCTTTTGATCTTTGTCATTCAACTTTGTAGATTCTTTTACGTGATATGGAATCTTTCTTTGACCTTTTCTTTGCATCGATCTTTGGAGAGAGCTTTCCTTTGACTTTGAGATGTATGTATGAGCATGTGGAAACTGGTGTCATGATGGTGGTTGTACCTGCATAAAACAGTTAGCAACAAAGAATCCGGTACTTACAGGTTCGGAATTAGAGATTGTTAACAGCATAGTGTAAAAACTCTCTCTAATCCTTACCAGGGCCGTTCCCAAATCGGATACCCTCGAGAGAGCTTACAAGATATACCTAAGTACATCAACGATTGGGTGAGTCGCTGGAGATCACCCCACGACTGTAGACCATTTGGAACCACCGCAAACACTAAGCATAACCCACAAGGAGTTACCGAAGTGACCTGCTGTCAGGGCTGTTTGATGTTGACCCTGGCAGGAGTTTTCATTCAATCATTGAGAAGCAACATTTGTACATTCTCTCATAAATGTTCTGGCAGATTGCTAAGATCTGCGTAGGACTCAAAAGTTTACATCTGGCGTCCTTAATGCGGGACCACCAGTGTAGAAGTATCAAGCGTTCCTATGAGATCTTTTGATGAATCGCGGGGCTCTAGACTCGATAAGTGCACATTTAGTCATCGGAGACCGGGGAGGCGTCTCCTGTTTCAATATCAACATAGCTCGTAATGAGCAGCCGATAGATTATGCAGGGTTTCCTGTGAGAATGAAACAAGCTCTTTTGAGAGAACTTGAGTGGCTTAGAAGGTTAGGTGCATTGCGTCACTGGGTCTATGACGTCTTTGTTCTTCAATACCGGTGTCGCCGTAGCAACAACCAGTAGCATATGAATTGAACCCGGTGTCTGTCCTAAGGTTGATCATATGGAGGGCTATTTCTTTTCACCCTTTTCATTACTTTTCTTTTTAATTCTTCAACCCCTTCTTTCTCCTTTCATTCTTTTCTCCTTTTTCATATCATACCTAAGGACTTCTATTTCTAAACTATTGGATTCGTCCTTGGGTAGATCGATTCGGCTCTGGTGGATCATAGGACGGTTTTCCTATCCTTAGTCACCTTATATCACCATGACTATCCTATTATTACCATAAACCATTTGTTTGAAAATCTCTCAAAGTGTTTTATGATTATAAAACATATTTGTTAACACTTTGAGAGTTTTGCTTTTTCAGAAATACTCCCCCTTCACATGTGCTCGGAATTGTTTAAGGAAAACTTACACATGTTGGGTAGAGTTGGCACTTTTTGAATTGATCGACTTTAAGTGAACAAGACCACTTCGAGACACGTTTACATCACTAGTTAGACTAGCTTGAAATTATTACCCGGCCTAGTCAGGTTCACAGAAAGTCTCTCGAAACGGTACATTCTACTTGGACAAAGTCCTTTCGATTACTAACATTTGTGTTTCGTCAATTCATGGGTGATATTTGAGTCGAGCTCATGCGAGATTCAACTTTTAGCAATCATATTTTAATCACTTTTTCATTTTCTCCCCCTCAAAAATAGCATATAAATGTTGTTTTTGTGAAAACTTTTGATTAAAATATGCTTTTTGAGTCTTATGGGGAGAATTCAACCTCAGCTCAGTCTTTTTGGTTCTTGAGAACTAGACCCGGCTAAACGGCGTTGGGAGACCGTGTCCAGGTAGATCCGTCCCACTCTCAAGAACTTTTATGATTTGAACAAAGATTTGTATTCAAGTGCTCCCCCTCAACAAGTGAATACTTATTGAGGTGAAATACTTGTCTTTTGAGTATAACTTTAAAAACTTAAAATTTGATTAATTCTACTCAAGGGACTTTTTGACTTTTTCTTGTTTATGCATATGTTGACTTTTATGAACTTTGATCTATCCTATATGACTGAAAATGTTGTTATAAGCTAAAATTACACTAGTTTAAGCTATAATAACTAAGTATGCAAGAACTTGTATGATTATGCCACTTAAAAACCACAACAGTGAATGAAAATTGAGATTAAAGCTTGATTTTGACTTTTTCGTTAATGACCTAAGGTTTTTATGCTATGAATGCACTAATGAACCTAATGTGACTTGTATTGACCAATAACTACCACTGAAACACACTAGAATACATTGAATTCCCCTGAACCAACCACCCCTTTATGTAGACTGTTTTGAAGATTTCAAAGGATATGAGTGTTTTAAGCCTTAATTCTGATTCAAAAGAACATATGATGATGTTATAAGCTGATTGAACCACAAAAATACCAATCTAAACAACAAATACCTATGAATCACTATTATGCTAAAAATGGCAGTCAAATGAGAATTTGATGAACACTTAACACAACTGTGATATATGAACAAAAATCTATCTTATAATCATTAAGTAGCAAGAATAAGCAAACTCAAACAGAAATCAAGCCCTAATAAGCAGTTCTACAGTAATATGCAAAAATATGAAAAATGGACTCACAAATCATCCAAGCTGAGAGCAAAGGTAAACCAGACCAATTCCAACCATCCTAAAGCTTCCTATGAAGCACTAAACCATTGCCATCCAGAATTTACAATGCTCCATGCTTTTTCTTCTCTGTTTGAAATTTTCACTATTTTTTCTATTTGTTTGTATTTTTTGAGATTTTGAATTGTAACTGGTTTAAACACTTACTGAGCTTGTAAAAGCTTATAAATGACTAAAATTAATCTTATGAAACAGTTAAACACAACTTTTAACACTATTATAGTAAAATGAGAATTCCAATGGAAATTGCAAAATCTGAAATTGGACAAGGAAACTTGATGTTTATATTAAAGTACATTGACATTACACTAAGAACATTGAGATTACACTTTTAAAGCTAGATTTAACAACTGAAAAAGGAGATTTCATTAATTCGATAAGAAAATTTAAACTAAAAAAACTACTCTGTCCAACATTGGCTATAGTAGCTATTTATAATGATGGATTAGGGTTCTTGAACTCTTCTGAGACTTTCCCATCAACAATCCGAGCCATTGGATGGCTTAAATTGATCCTGGCCCTTGAAATGATTTTGGCGGGAAATTTGGTTTTGTGCCAATTTGCCTCTGATAACTTGTGAGGGAAGGGGTAGGGTTTGCAGGGTAGGATATGGGGTGGTGGAGGTGATGGGCAAGTGGTGAAGGTAATGGGAGTTGCAGGGTGATGATGGGGTGCAGGCAAGTTGGGAGGGAAGGAGGTGGAGGGTTGACTTATTTGACCGGGTGTATTAGCAAAGGGGTGGTTTGTTTTGGGCTTGAGTGTTGGGCCTGGTGAAAGGGGTTATAAGTTGGGTTGGTTTGTTGAGTTATTAGGATAAGTTGGTTGGGTTTAATAATACCAAGGGTTCGTTTGTTGTTAGCTTATGAAATCACAAGGACCATTTTTGTAACATTCTGAACTTTCAGGGACCAAACTTGCCAAGTTTCCAAAATATAATTCAAGGGTCACTTTTGTCAACTTTTGATTTTCCAAGGGTCTTGAATGATTTTTCTTCAAAAATAAATTTTCAGGGACTAATTCTACAGTTTTCTGAAACTTGAAGGACCAATTCTGCCAAAGTTTGAAAGTTGTAATCCAAGGACTATAAATGTCATTCCTTGATTCCTGGGGGACTGTTGTTGACTTTTCTTCAAAATAAATCTCCAGGGACCAATTTTGACACTTTCTGAAAGTTGAGGGACTGATTTTGCCATTTCTGCAAACTTTTGCTCCATTTCTCATCTGTTTTCAATCCTTTTGTACCTGAAACACATAAAAACACAATCCAAAGATATTTGCAATATTATTTGGTATATCTATGTGTTTTCAACTGTTTTTGCAGTTTAAATGGGACAAAAATGATGAGTATTTACACACTCATCATATGGCAAACCCGAGCCTGTTTACTCTTACAATATTTCCTCTTTTATATGGCAAACCCGATCTTGTTTGCTCTTACCAAGTAACGTTTATCATTATTCCAACGATACCACATATATCCACGATACTACACATACATTTAATAACACCACTCTATATATCAAAATTAACAACTTTCGCATATAATCAAACATCTAAAACTTGTAGCAAATTATATTATCATTTAAACAAGTTCGCATGATAGTGTTTCAATAAAAGGTGCAACCTAGTTTAAAAGCACATGAAAACTCACCTCGAAAATGCTCGAAATGAAAGTTCACTTGTGTTGAACAAGGTCTCCTACAATTACAATAAAATCTCACTAAGATTTTCCACAAGTTCAATACAACATTATTCTTTATTTATATAAAGGTCCTAGTTGATTGGTCGAGCTTCACGTGATTGCCTAAACGATTTTGATAACCTTTTTAAACCCGAAGTTGGACTTTAAAAGTTTATTAAAGGCTTTTGATTTCTCAATGTTTTATAGTTGTACAATACAAGTTTAAAAGTACTAACTTGACCATAAGTACAATATATGTTTCAGTTACATAAGTTTTCCATGTACCCATACAAAGACATCATTATGTTCCCATACCTTTATGCAATATTTTATAAAACTAGTCACATGCTTCATGCCAAGATCAACTATATACAACGTTAGTACTAGTTACAATATTAGCTTCGAATAATAAAAAGACACTAAAGAAACAGGTTGTTCATTCCTTTATATTCTTTCATTTAGCAACACCCAACGCAAGTATACATCTCTATTTATTATACATCAACCTTCCAACTTTTATCCAGTCGAACATGTAATTCAGTTGCCCTTTTGTTTTACACTAAATAGAGCAAGTTTGGTGATTTGATATATATTTAAATTAGTAGAAGCAGCTTAGTATGCAACCTAATCTCAAAGCACCCTTTTTATCCTTGTTGCTTCTTAGTCCATCACCATTAAGAAATTAAAGTTTACTTATAAATGAATTTATAAAAAATGCATGTCCAGCAGGGTATTAGCCAATTAACCCAAATCACATGAAAAGTCTATAACATGACCAATTAACCCAAATATTATTTAATTATGTATCACTGTCATATTAAACCAAATCACAAACGCAATTAAAATTAATTTACGTCCCATAAACTCATCTACCAGTAGTATTAGAGGAATCAAGTTTGTCTAACGGATTAAAAATCGGTCAATCAATTATTCTATACCATGTCATCTTAATAGTATGTATACTTATCAAATGCATTAAGAATGTTACCTTAGTTGGTTGTTAACAATGAACCAGAGAAACTGAAAAGATTCCTTCAATCTTCTAATTGCCGCCTCTTGTTGTAGGGTTTATTATCGATGTGTATGACACATTAAGGGTTTGTTATATTTAAGAATGACTTGGACCAAAAATCTCGTAAAGATCCCGACTATTTTGAGAATTCAGTAACCCATATCTCATTGACCACTTGAACCACGTTTCTTTTAAATTTAAAAAGGCATGTATCATAATCAACTATATCTACTTCATAATAATATAATAGTCAACCAAAAGAATTTACCTAGTTTATCTTTAGTCCTCAAAGTTAAAGAAGTCGCAAATTTTCATTATACAAAAATTTCGAGTTTTACAATACAAGACACAAACAACCCCTTAAAGGGTGTTCGGCCAATTCCCTAAGGTATAAGGGATGTCTTTTGTCTTTTATCATTAATTACCCTCCGGTATTCATCTTGGATGAATATTAGACTTTGGGTAATTACCGTTTAACCCTTAATGAAAATATTGTCATATTTTCATTTCCGCCGGATTTTCATTTCCTCTTCATTTTCAATTCATTTTGTGAACTTGTTTCTTATTTCCGCTTGCATGTTCTGTTTAGTGTGCACCAGTGTAACCATTGGGCATTTTCGTAAAGGCTAGTGTGAAAGTCGTTGTGTTGTTCGCACACAAATCATTTCATAATTTTGGTGTTGGATGTGTGTGTTTTATGTTTTGTAATTTTCTTTTTTCCTTTTGTTGCAGTTAACTATGCGAGGAAGAAGCAAGAGGTTGAAAATGACACTTGAAGATTTTTTATTATTTATTTCTTTTTTCACTTTCAGTCCTTTAGAATCGGTTATGCTAATTTTTAATCCATGTTTGTTAACTTCTTGTACTGTAAGTCCTAATTAAGTTTGCGTTATTAGTCCTCTGATTGTTTTCTTACATAATTAGTCCCTAAAATGTTTAAATTTGATAAGTTATTTTATTTAAACTATGTAATGTTTTAAATTTTATATGTTGCTTTATTTTGAAAAAAGTAAAAACTGTGGGATCCAGGGGTGTCTTAATACTTGATTGATGAGAGATGGTGTTTTAGGTTAAGTTATAGGTGCTAAGTTATCGGGAAAAAAGCTGAGATAACAACACTTTTTCACGCAATGTGTTCTTAGTGAAAAGTGAGAAGAAATGTTGAAAGTGAAAGTGTAATTAGAGGAAAGTAAAAGGGGTCCTTGAGCATTTATCTAAAACCCCATTTCGCTATCATAAACCCTTGCTCTGCTGCCTCTTTTTCTGCTCGTGTTTCTTCTCTTTACTATTGGTATGCTCTTATTTTCTCTTTTATTTGTATTAGTTTATATGCTCTTGTAATTTAGTTTCTAAGAAAGTTTTTCAATTCATTTTGGCTGGTTTGGTATGTTTAATTATCCAAAAGTACCCACGTGAGAGTTTAATTCTCGTTTAGTTTTGTACAATTAATCTTTATTAGTATGATCCTCGATTATGATTTCTGATTTTGTTAATTTTTTTAATCTTTTGTTGTTTAGTTGTATGACTGAATATTATGTTTTTGTTTTTGTTGTTGTTCATTTTAAAAGTAGTACTTGATGAAATATTGTTTGAATGGATAACATAAAAGAAATTGTTATGGTGGTTAACTATGATGTGGATCTCATGTAGTATAAAATCAAGTGTACAAATGACAATTCTATATATAGAGATGTTAGAGCGCGTCATGTAGTAACATACATGTATCGCTATCTAATCTCACTAACTGTCTAAAACCCACAAACCTAATTCTACAATTATTTTTTTAAATCTGTCGAGAAAAGATGGGTAAAGCGTACAATTTAGTAGCTGTCAAATTCTTCAAAAACTCATTTGGAAAAAAAAGCGAAAAAAAGATCAAAGAATTTCGGTTTTGGGAAGGAAAAGCTCAAGTTATATGCAGTGGCGGAGCTAGAAAAAATTTCTTGGGAGGGCCAGAACAATTTTTTTTCCGGAAGAACATTAGATGGGAGGGCCGAGATGGAAAAAGAAAGAATTTAACACATGAAATAAAGAAAAAAATACACTAACGGGCTTAGGCCTAGGGGGGCTGGGACCCTTCCCGGTCCCTTAATAGCTCCGCCCTTGGTTCATGATACATATGTTCCTAGCATTTGTTATTAAGCTATAGTAGTTTAGTTTAAAGTAGATCTAATGGCAACTTTTGTGGACATTCGGGGTAGGATTTAGTTATTTATAGATGTATTAGGCATATGCTAGAGATGAGTTAAAATGAGTCTATTGCTTAATTTTTTATAGATGTATTGGTAAGATTCTACAGATGATATTGCTAATGTGTTATCAGCTTGCCAATTTTATGACTTGTTCTGTTTTTACAGTATATTAATCTCTGAACTTACAGCAGATGTTTGTTGGATTATAGCAAATGGACATTATCGAGTCACTCCATGACATCTCGGTGCAAAATCCATCAGTGGAAGACTTCTCTGCTGCTGACTTAAAGTGGGTCAAGTTTGGAACCTCAGAACGTCATGACGATGTAGCCCTAATACCTTATGCTAGAGTTGATGACTTCATTTTTGGAGAGTCTTCTAATGTTGAATCTCCAACCCGTTTTCACATTGAGAGAGGAAGGAAACGTGACATAGGCAGCTTGCGGGATATTAAGAGCGATACATTTTTGCGGTACTGGCTGTGAGTTTTCAAATTCTCTCAAAAATTAATCTAATCGCTTATTTGAAGTTCATTAGTTTTAGGGTCAAGTTTTTTTGAATGTCGGTATAAAGAGATCTAGTTTTGTAAATGCTTTTAATGAAAAAAGTGGATCTTAAGTAATACTCCTTTTCCCCGGGGAGGGGACTGGAGGTTGCGGAAGGCTGCTACAAAGATATATGTTTTGGATTTTAATGTAATTTGATGATGCATTATTCTTTCTAGTATTTATGACTGCTTATGATACCTTTATAAAATTTGGAAGGATGGCTAGTAATATGTAAATTGCAACCCTATCTCGTTTACAACTATACTTTAAAGAAATTGCAAGTCATGTCATTTCTCCAATTCGAGGTTAAACTGCGTTATTTAGTTTGTTTTCTTGTTATACTTTTTAAGTCCATATCATATGATTATTCTATTGCTACTTTTTAAAATTTATGAAATCTTTAAATCAACCGGGGGATTTAAGGGTGCGTCTAGTTGGAGAAAAAATTCTCTTGTTTTCTATCTCTAGTTTTGTAAAAATTTGGAAGGGAAATATATCTCCACATGAAAATATAGAATACGCGTTTAGTTGATGTTTGTATTTTCTATTTTGAAGAAGGGGAAGGAGGGTTGTGGGTTACAAAGGAAAACAACTAAAATTTGTTTTGTAGTTTTCCTTATTAAGTTAGGAAATAGGGGATTTTGTGTTTTGCAAAACATTTTGTTGGAAAACGTTGATTTGAACGGGATCTCTGTTTTCCTTGGTTTTCCACAAAATATTTTGTAGAAAACAAGGGTGTTTTCCCTCCAACTAAACGCACCCTAAGCATTCCATTTGCTGAAAAGAGAATATGGGAGGTTAAAATGTTTGGTTTGCTGAAATTTTTAAATGAAACTTACTTTTAAGGAATTGAAATGGAAATTGAATCTTCTCAACCTACGCGTTTGGTTGATGCTGAATGGAATTGTGTGGAATCCTGTGATTTGTTTTTTTTTTCTCCATCTCGACACTCAGAAAGTGCTAATCTTTTATTTTTGTTTATCTTTGCTCTTTATAAAGGTACTGGTGTTCTTTTGGACCTGAAGATTATGGGGATGGTGGAACTATATTGCAAAGCCGAAGATATCGGCTCAACACTCGAAACCGTGCAGCTAGACCTCAGTCCATGCGAGGTTGTACATGCCATTTTGTTGTAAAACGTTTGTATGCCCGTCCAGCACTTGCACTGATAATATACAATGACAGACGTCATGTGAATAAATCAGGATTTATCTGCCATGGCCCCCTTGATCGGGATGCTATTGGCCCTAGAGCCAAACAGGTTCCATATGTAGGTCATGAGATGCAACAACAAACAATGTCAATGATTTATCTTGGCATCCCTGAAGAGAATGTCTTAGAGAAGCACATAGAAGGGATTCAACGTTATTATGGTTCAGATGTGAAAGTAAACTCACTTGCTTCTCAGTATGTTCATAAACTTGGGATGGTCGTCAAACGCTCAACCCATGAACTGGATTTGGATGACCAAGCTAGCATAAGATTATGGGCTGAACGGAATAAGAAATCCACTTTCTACTATCAAGATACGTCAGAAACCGAGCCTTTTATTCTTGGGATCCAAACTGAATGGCAGTTACAGCAGATGATTCGTTTTGGACATCGCAGTCTTATAGCAGTTGACTCGACATTTGGAATCAAAAGATTAAAGGTGCAAACGTTATACCATTCGAAACATTTAGAAAGTGTTGCATTTGAGTCTAGAAATTTATAGCTAGAGGTGGCAAATTGTGGCTGATTGGCAGATGTGAAAAAATGGGTCGAAACAGGCCTGGTCTGTGTGACCATTTGTCCTAAGTATATATATTCTTAGTCATGTTATTGCAATTTCAAACATTATGTTATTTCACTTTTGGGTGAGTTTTACCCGTTTGGCCTGTCGCCTTTAGAGCTATTTTTGTTTATTTTGGCAGTTTTGTTCCACAGAGAGGAAACGTAACCTGACCGACCCATTTATAAGCAAATGGGTCGAAATTCTAGCTTTACCGATAGCCTTTGTAGGTTTCTTTTTTAACCTATTTTTTTTTTTCATAATGGCAGTATCCTGTGTGCACGCTTCTGGTGTTCGATTCGAGACAACATGCACTCCCAGTAACATGGGTCGTGACTCGGAGTGTTGCCAAATCTGATATCTCTAAATGGATGAAAGCTCTACTTGACCGTGTGCGTGCTGTTGACCCTACATGGAAGGTCAATGGGTTTCTTATTGACGATGCAGCAGCCGAGACTGATCCTATAAGGCAGGTTTTTCATTCCTTAGACTAATGCCCCCTTTTATACTATTTTTTTTTTCTTCGTTTTAATATGTTATTGAGACCAGGAATTTGATGTACTTTGTTCACTGTGCAAATCTTTCCAGGGAGACATTTTCATGTCCTGTACTATTATCTGTCTGGCGCATTCGTCGGTCATGGCTGCGACATATTGTAAAGAAGTGTAGAAACATTGAAGTTCAAAGAGAAATCTTCAGACGCTTGGGAGAAATAGTTTACAGCATTTGGGGTGGAGTAGATCCTTCTGTTGTCTTAGAGAAGTTCACTCAGGATTTTGTTGACCAAACCGAGTTTATGCAGTATTTCAAAGACGCCTGGTTGCCTAAGTTTGGTTAGCCTTCATGCTTGTTCCTCCTTGCTTGTTCCCATTTTTTATTTACTCTTTGTCCTTTGTATGTTCTACCTCTAATGGGCTAAATGGGTAAAACAGAACAATTATCTTAAAAATCTCGAAAAGTGTTTTTCTATTACATAAAACCTCCAAACATTTATTCCAAAATTGTTGGATTATGTTTGAAATAACATTGCTTTTCTAATCACATCTGACACTCTAGTAAAGTACAACTTTTTATAGAAATATTGACAAGAGATGTTCAGGTCAAGCCTTGACTGATACCAAAAGATGCCTGCTTTATTTCATGTTTGACACACTACTAATAAAAATAAAAAATAAAATAAATAAATAAATAAATAAATAAATAAAGTTTTGGACAAAACTTGCCTGTCAAAAGTTACACTTTCTGACCCATTACTAATCCCGCCCATCTTTCCAGCCTTGCTTTCTATTGTCTGTGTTCCTTTTAGTTATAGTTTTTTGAATTGCATGTTATTGTAATTTAAAATATATTAATGATGTATGATTCAGAAATGTGGTTAACGACAATGAAAACTATACCACTTGCAAGTCAAGAAGCATCTGGTGCTATCGAAGCTTATCACGTGAAGTTAAAAATGAAACTCTTTGATGATTCACATCTTGGTGCACTCCAAAGAGTTGACTGGTTGGTGCATAAGTTAACAACTGAGTTACACTCTAGCTATTGGCTAGATCGCTATGCAGACGAAAGCAATTCCTTCCAAACCGTGAAAGATGATTATATTAATTCTACATCATGGCACCGTGCATTGCAAATCCCGGACACAGATGTGACCTTAGACAACAATAACAACCTCTTTGCTAAGATAGTGAGCCAAAATGATAGACAACGCGTGCATTTAGTGTGGAATCCAGGGTCTGAGTTTTCTTTTTGTGATTGTGAATGGTCATTACGCGGGAATCTCTGCAAGCATGTAGTCAAAGTCAACATGATATGTGAAAATCGTAAAGGATATGAAAGTTCAGTGTCTTTTCAGTCATATCAGGAGATACTTATGAGCATGTTCAAAAAGCCACTGGATGATTCACTTGAGCTTGATATGTCAGTAGGCTGGTTGAATCAGATTCATGATCAAATTCAGAAACTCGTTGAATTGAACAGGTCAAATGATATTGGCACCTTCGTCAGTAGTCTTCCATTGAAGTGGTGTGAAAAGAGAAACAGAACATCAATAGGCAGGCCAGCAACAGTGAAACCGTCCTCTTCATCAAAGAACAACAATGCTCGTAAAAAGAGTCGTAAGAGGAAAAGGTTATCAAGGTTAAATTAGGAGATCCTTTTATCTTAATTGTTTTATTCGTTGTTTTCTAATCCCATTTTATTACACAAATAAAACTTTAGGCGTTTTGTGAGAACTGTGTTGGAGTCCAATGCTTGTTCGTTTTAAGAAGTTTATGTAGTATAGAATTTTCAGAAGTTGTACATAACGTTATTTTGTTTATCCAGTTTGGAGCACAACTTTCACGTCTGTTTAGACGTTGTAAATGTTTTTTTATCTTATTTTGGGAGCATTATTGTATTTTCACAAATCTATTATGGTGTTTAAGGGCAAAGGATTACCAGTTAGGCCGTGTACATGAGAGCAAAAAAGAAGAAAGTAAATCCTCCAGATAGGATAGCTTTAGAAGGTGTTTGGGATTACTTTTTGATTTATTATTANTATTTTATTTCTTTCTGCTTATGTCTGCACTTTTTAAGCAGAAAAGTACTTTTTCCATCCAAACACTCAGTTCTTTTCTACTTTAAGAAAAGCATAATGAAGTTTTCATAAGCAGTTAATGTATTTTGTGAATTACAGTAAAATAACGTTTTAGTCTCATAGTTAACCTAAAACCTTTTATAAAATTAACTTCATTGAAAATTTATATTAAATTATATCTACAAATATATTACATTTTTTATAATATAAGCAAATCTAAACTCTTGTTCGAAAAGTACTTCTTTTATAATTACTTATTTTTAAGCAAAAGCACAAGCGGAAAAATAAGCAATCCCAAACGCCCACTTAATAGGGATCTTTGCCCGTTTTTTATGGTTGTTTCCCAAGCTACCCAGACAACACAGTTAGCATTACTCGACTAAAAGATATCCAATGCAGATTAAAATAATCATTAGAAAGCATCTCTCTTCTAAATAAAAAGACCAGAATGTCTTTTACTACATGAATTTGACGAATTGGATCTTCTACTACGTAACTTTCGGGTTTATCCCGGATAGGAGTACGATCAGTCTACATTCTACCTCCTCATATCCCGCTCCGGCGGAATTAAGTATGTTGTTGTTGGATTTTCTACTACCCTAAAGTTTTAATGGCACCTTATATGTATTTGATTATTTGGCTCATACAGTATATCATAGCATTAATTAACTCAGTCACATGATTATCACATGCTATAGCATCGTTAGTTTTTAACAAAGTAAATTATATGTGAGGTTAATTATCAAACGACTTATTCTTCTTGAATTTTTTTTTTCCATCAATTCTTTATTTTAAATAGGAAGAGGAGCATCATGAGCATGTATCACTATCGATTCTTTATTTTATTGAACATTATAATACTTCTTTCGTCTTAAAGTAATTGTCTTCCGATAAAAACACAATTTTAGAAAAACATAATATAATTTTTACTGTTTTCTTTCTCTTGCATTTTGCAGAATGATAGTTTTAACCTTAACTAATTAATTAATGTCTTCTTTAAAGTTTGTAACAATAATTTCAAGCAAGGGCAATATGGTAAACTCGATCAAACTTCTCTATCTATATTTAGTATTGGACAATTAAATTGAGACATCCCGAAATGAAAACATGGACTATTAATTTGGGACGAAGGGATTAGTATATAATATGTTTGTTGTCGGGTGTGGCACGGGTTACACTCGATTTTAGGTCAAATTCATAGACGAACCTCTAGGGTGCCGGATGTGGCACGGCCGCACGGGCTACACTCGATTTTATGTCATGTAATATATTTTTTTCTAGAAAAGTGTCTTTTTCGTATATGCAACCTCCACTAATATATCTTTTTTTTTTGTTACTTTCATTTTTTGTGGTGCAAATTTTTAGTTTGGTAAAAAACTTCTTTATTGTGCAACTTTAGTACATGTGATAATAATACAAATTCATGCAACAACCTTCCATAAATCAAAAACCGTTTCAGGAGTCAATATTGAAGAAGGGGGTTAGCTAAAACATGATTATAAAGTGCTAGTGACTGTTAGGAATATCGTCAAGCAATAACACCTCCAAAACTTAGCTTTCAAAACCAATCATTTAGCTCCAGCAAACTTTGAAAAGAGTATAAAAGTAATGTAACATACAGAACCTTTAAGTTCAATGGATAAAAAATGAGCATAGATTAGTCTTCATCTTCAACTTCATCTTTAATGAAAACACTGCCACGCCGTCGCCAAACAATATACTTCACGTTTGATGGAAAAATGAAACCTTTAGCTTTCAAACCAGCGAAAGCCTGCCAACAAAGAAGAGCAATAGAGAGAGAGAGAGAGAGAATGGTGCAATCCTTGTATGAATCAACTGTTTAGAAGGCACACTAAAAATGGAACTTGAAATCAGGATTCTTCATTTTTATGGGAGATGAAGCCTTCAGATTTCCGGAAGAAAGACAAAGTACCAACAAAATATAATGAGACAAAGACAGAAATGTCCTATGACAAGAAAGCTCTCTAACAACTACTCCCTCCGTCTCAAATTTATTGTCCACTATTGACTTTTTTTAGTCTTTCTTTTTCAACTTTGACCTTAAATATTTTTGTGGGTGTTATATAATATTTGATGCAAAACATATAAATAGACTGAGTTTTAAGTGTACTTTTCAATGGTATAATTTTTCATTAAATATTATATAATAAAAAAAATATATTTATGGTCAAAGTTGAACCAGTTTGACTTTGAAAATTCAAACTGGACAATAATTTTGAGACGGAGGGAGTAATAAAATAGACGCTAATTAGTCAAATGTAATTTTTTTTTGGAAGGCAACTGAAGATATATTGAACAACAAAGAAACAAAGACAAAGACAACGTATGCTCATGAGAACAACCTGAGCCATATCTTGTTCAAACTCTCCCAACAAGATGACAGGAAGAATAAGAACAAGAAACTAAAATGCCAGAGTCACACTAACAGCCTCACATTACAATATACCATAGAACACCAAACATTAAATAAAGCCCAAGGCTCCACACCTAAACTAGCAATCCACTGACGCATTTTATTTTGCCCATCAAGACACAACTCCCAAAACTGAACTATGCTACTGCACAGCTGCACTGTTTGAGTTGCATTTGAAGGGTTCTCGAAGCCATTGTTGCCAGCACCAAGAATACTTATCAGACCGTCTCGAAACCCATTGAAAGCTCTTCAATTGAATATCTTGAAAAATCTTGTTTGTGCTTGCTATTTTCTCACGAAAGACCCGATTATTACGCTCTTTCCAAAGGAAATAACTAGTCACCCAAATCACTACTTGCCACAATGCTTTGTTTTCCTTAGTTTGTGAACCGATACCGTTGTGTCTAAATAACTCACTTATGGTAAACACGTCTACACTACCAAACTTCCACCAGTTAAATACTTTCTCCCAAACTCTCCAAGCCATATCGCAAAATACCATGGAGTGATTGACTGTTTCCACATTATTTCCACAACAAGGACATAAAAGAGTATGCAAGTCAATACCTCTCTTATCAAGCTCGGTAAGAACCGGTAGTCTTCCTTTCAAAGCTCGCCATACAAAAACATTCACCTTCTTTGGAGCAAGTTTATTCCACATTGTCTCATGACCCAAGTGATCCGTTTGAAGCCGCTTCTCGTCCACCAATCTTGCAAGAGCCTTAACTGTAAACTTATTGTCTTGACTAAGTGTCCATCTCCAAGAATCCCTACAATCATGTGACAAATTAATATCATTTAACATCCCTAGCATCTTCTCTAAATCACCACATCCTCTACCTCTTGGTTCCCTCACCCAATCCCATACCCATGACCAGCCCCCATTGTCCCAAGTACCCCTATCTCCCACCTTAGCCTCCTTACACCTATCTAAATGAAATAACCTAGGGAATATATCACATAATCTACGATTTCCTACCCACCTATCTATCCAAAAAGTCGTATTATTCCCGCACCCCACCTTCTTAACAATAGATGACGTAAACTCAATACCTACTTGATCAATATCAAGGCCTACCCTAACTATGTCATTCCAAACCCCCCTGCTATTGCCATCTCTAAGAACTTCCCCACCCGTTAATCCCCCATCTCTACCATGAATGCTCCTAATCACCTTCACCCAAAGTGCGTCACATTCCACCCAAAACCTCCACCACCATTTTCCCACTAAAGCCCAATTTTTTGCCCTCAAAGAACCAATATTTAACCCACCCAACCCATATGAAGAAATAACATTGTCCCATTTGACCCATGACATTTTTTTGCTCTCACCCGACCCACCCCAAAAAAAATCTCTCCTAATACTCTCGAGTTGATTAATCACACAAGAAGGCACACGGAACATCGAGAAATAATACAACGGCAAACTACCAAGAACCGATTTAATCAACGTCAACCTTCCACCAAATGACATCGTTTTAGCTCGCCATTCAGATAGTCTCTTCTTCAACTTTTCAACTACAGGTCTCCAAGTACTAACTCGCCTTGTGTTTGCTCCAATCGGAAGCCCCAAATACACAAATGGAAAGTCCCCCACGCTACAACAAATATGACGTGCCATATCTTCCACTTCCCCCGACGAAACCCCTAGACCATATAATCTACTTTTATTTAAATTTACTTTTAGTCCTGAAGCTTCCTCGAAACATTTCAATATACACATTAAGTTTTGCGCATTAACTCTATCCCACTCCCCAAAAAATATTGTGTCATCAGCGTATTGAAGATGGGAAATAGATAACTCGTCATTCCCTACTGACACTCCCTTAAAAATACCCTTTGTGACCGCTTCTTGTACAATAGCATTTAAACCTTCGGCCGCTAAAATGAATAAGAAAGGAGATAGTGGATCTCCTTGTCTGACCCCCCTCTCTGGTCTAAACTCGTTCGTAGGAGACCCATTTACCAAAATAGACATGGATGACGATGTTAAACATGCTTCAACCCGTTTACACCATTTATCTCCAAAATTCATTCGCTTCATAATATCAATCAAAAATTTCCAGTTAATACAATCGTACGCTTTCTCGAAATCAACCTTTAGTATCAAACCCTTCTTCTTTTTCTTTTTCATATAGTCCACAGTTTCATTTGCAATGAGGATACCATCCAATATATACCTCCCTTGAATAAAAGCATTTTGAACCTCGCCGACTACATTCCCAATCACCTTCTTAACCCTCTCGGCCATTATCTTAGACACTATTTTGTAGTAGCAACCAATCAAGCTAATGGGACGGAAATCCTTAAGCCCGATGGGGTCATTTACTTTAGGAATGAGCGACACAAATGATGCATTGCACCCTCTTGATACCTCCATCTTTTCCCAGAACCATTGAATAGCCACGACCAAATCACGTTTGAGTATATGCCAAAACTTCTTAATATACTTAAAATTAAATCCGTCGGGACAATCCGTCGGGACCAGGAGCCTTGTCGCTTCCACAGGCACACACCGCTTCCCATACCTCCTTTTCTTCTATTACAACTTCCAACAATGCTGCATCACCATCCGACAGCTTAGCCACTCTATCACACATAAAAATAGGCCTGGCCTTGTTACATTCTGTGAATATTGTTTTATAATAACAAAACATCTCATCTTTGATTTTCTTCGGATCCTCACACCATATTCCATCGATCATTAAACCGCGTATACTATTTTTATTATTCCTCCTCTTGATCATTGCGTGGAAAAACTTGGTATTCTCGTCACCTTCAACGTCCCACTTTACTCTTGCCTTTTGTTTGAGCATACAAATCTTTTCTCTATCTTTGTCAATCCATGCCCGCCTTGTCTCCAACCATTCTGCCAACTCACTTTCTTCCAAGTCACGAGATTCAGCTTCCAATTCCCACTTCATAGCATTTCTCCTATGCGTTTCAATGCAATCATCCAAAGCTCCAAACCTTGCCTTACTCCATTCTTTTAAACCCATCTTGACATTTTTAAGTTTATCACGGAAAACACAATCTGGTCGAGACCCCTTGACCTCCTTACTCCATGCGCTAGAAACTACCTGATTTATGTCCGCCTCTTCCAACCATATGTCAAAAACCCGAAATGGCTTGGGACCATAGTCAACGTCCATATCTTTTAGCAAAATTGGACAATGATCAGATAATTTTCGATCCAATGCAACCACCGCCAAATTAGTCCACTTACTACTAAATGCCTCAGAAACCAAAAATCGATCCAACTTACTAAATTTTAACCCGTCGTCACTGATTCTTGTAAATCGCCTGCCCCCCCATAGGGATTTCAACAAGCCGAGTCAAGTTTATAAAGTCATTAAACTCGTCAGCCATCCTCGCGTGATATTGTGTGTTCTTCCTGTCATCCTCGCATCTAACTTCATTAAAATCCCCGCATAAACACCATGCATCATTCCCGCCACTCATGAGGTCTAATAGTCTACTCCATAACGATGTTTTCAGTGTGCCCACATGAGGCCCATAGATGCAAACAAAGAACAAATCACCACTAATGCCCTTCCACTCACCTTTTACTGCAATAAACCTATCATCTCCAACTGCTTGCTTACACGAAAAAACATTACTATCCCACACCATTAATAGTCCTCCTGAATTACCAGTAGCCTCTTTTTGGACATATCCGAAGTTCCTACATCCCCACATAACCTCGATCACAAACTCATCTATTGTGCTGCACTTGGTTTCTTGTAAAGCAATCAGATCTGGACACTCTTTATGACGAATAGATTTGATCCACCCTTTTTTATCATCAGAACCCAACCCTCTAATGTTTATTGACATAACCTTCATTTACACATCTAAGAAACGATTAAGAAACCTGAACATACCTATATAACAAGCTTTAGATCCCCATTCTTCTTCACCTCTTGTTCCACAATATCTACTGATTTTTCCCATATAATGCCTATTTGTTCACCAACAGCTCTAACTTTCTCCATACTCATCGAGCTCGATGACTTTGTAAAAGCATTAGCAGGTCCCATCTGACTAATACCATTCCCTTTTCTTGGTTCTACCACTGCTGTATGCGATCCCTTATGAATACCCGATGAACCTTGTCCCTTGCTGTTCGCGCTAGTCCCACCGGTGCTCGAGCGTCTTCTTTTTTGTCTCACAGCTATTTTAGCCAATTTTATGCTTCCTCTCCTTGTCTTTTGCCCTCCTCTGTCTTGTTCTTTTGTCAACCCTTTCCCATTTACATGTGAACACTTCTCATATGAGCCTCCCATAGATACCTTGCGTTTTTTATTGAACTGATTGCTGCTATTTATTATGTTATCATCAATATCGTTTCCCCCATCTGTATTATTGATGATATTCATACTCACCAAACCCTCTTGCATTCCACTATCTATATTATTGTTTCCCCCAATATCTGACTTTTTCTTTTTTTCATCTCCAACGTTATTGATATTATTATGGGCTAAGGTATCAACGATTTCCTCCTGCTGAGGTGATGTACAATTATCACCCATGTTTAAGCCCTTATATTTATTAGTTCTTTGGGCCTGTTTCTCGACTTCCTCTAAGACAATATTTTGGGCTGACTTTTCTACTTGATCATGTAACTGGGCTTCTTCTTTTTGGGCTGCAATTTTTAGCGTATCATCAATAGTATCCACGTTAACACCTTTTATGTTCATACTATCACGTGACCAACCATTACCCTCGAGATTCACCTCCTTTTCTTCATCAGCTGCCCTACTATTCCCAATGTTCATGGGACACCCAACAACAGCGCCAGCCGACTTTTTGCCCCCGTTCAATGCAACATCATCGACCTTGAAATTTGAACACCTTTTCTCATGACAAGACTCTTCATCTTCAAGATTTAAATTTTGATTCCCATATTCCGGCGACCGGAGTTCCACCTTGTCATCTTCATCCTCCGAGGAGCACGAATCCATTGCCACTGAATTGTTATCTCCGCAATCTTCATCATTCCCACCCTCTCCATGTTCACCGTTACATGATCGTTGTTCCGGTCCTTGATATTCTTCTTCTTCATTCGTTGGTAGTACTGCCTCTATCTCAATAATGTCACTAACTTCTTCTACAACTGATACTTTGTACATTCTTTTTTTCAGCTTAACGTGTAGCACCTCACTGACTAAAAGTGGATTTGTTGTATGAACGCACTCTACCCACTGTGACCGACTGATTCCCCTCTAAGCTACAATTCTGTGTTTCCATTACCATTCCATGTAAAGCTGCAATTTGTCTAAAAATATGTTCGTTCCAACATGATACAGGGACCCCGATAATACTTAGCCAAGTAAACCGTCCCGACGGTTGAATTTGTTCATCCCACTTTCTCATCTTACACACCCATCTTCTAATCCCATGTTCGATATTTCTTAATACATTGTCAACCGTTTCCAAAGTATCAACAATCATCATCACTTCTAACCCTCCCAAATATTTGACTTCTACATTAAACAAACCTTCAACCTCGCAAAGTTCAGGTAACTTTTCAAGATACTCAAATTTCTTGACTTCTCCAATGATACCTCTACTTAGCATTTCCTTTTCGACTTCATTTTCCTTTACTTCAATAACTCGTACGTCGATCGGCTTGTGATCCGCTACTCCCTGTTTCACCTCTGTTGCATTGCCACTGTTTCTTTTACCACCCAACACCTCACTATATTTACGTGAATCTCTCTCACTATAGTTTCTTTCCTTGCTGTTCATATCATGCTTCATGCTCTGCTCACGATTCTGTCCCTTCATACCCCCAATGTTTCCCTGAACCCTTCTATCATAAGCCTTGTATACCCGTAAATATTCATTGCCTACTTTAATACCATGTAATGATCTAAGCAATAATTCGATGCTTACTATATTCTTGAAAATCCATATCTTTGTCCATTCCACAACCTCTTCTTCACCATGAACATGTCATACACCGTTCCATACTTCTTGAACACCATCCATAGGTTACCCATTTCCCATGTATCCGGATAGTTGTGGAACATGAACGATGCCGATGACTTTGGATTAACGTTGTCTGTCCCATAAGATTTGCCGTTGTAGAATTCCCTATTTCCGTTGTGCCTCTTTCCCTGTCTCACGCTCATTTTCTCTCTCAATTAGTCAAATGTAATATAATGTAACTGTGGTCTGATATCTGAATTATGCTACACCAAGTGGCTGATAAGCTTATTAAAGATTGATAAGAAGCAACCAACAAAAGCCTCTCAGATAAGATGAAAAATAATTTATCTTAATAACACCCAGGAAACTATAATCAAAACGAATATCCTTAAACCCCTAAATGCTTACAACAACGAAATAAATATGCATTCTAATTTCAGTAGATGACTAAAAACCCCACACGTGAACTATACTGTTGGCACTATTATGCATGTCATGAATCCTTAAAATTTCTATGTATATAGTGTCCATGAGGAAAAACATTGATATACTGATCCTCTAATATGGGCATATTTGCTGGCCAACCTGAGCCACCGAGTTTAACAAGACGTACATGTACATGTTTGAACCCAAGCTCATATTAAGCTGTTACCTACCTCGTCTAAACCGACCAGTTGTCCAAATTTACTAACATGGTTGACACAAGTTGACCATGTATGCTCAAATTGAGCATCATCAATCATAAGAACGTACGTGCTTGATAAACAAAAGTTAAAAAGAGCATAAGAAAAAGAGAAGTTTTAGGACTATGGACATGCGTTTGAGGAGCAACTAGTTAGCTAATGCCCCATGAACTTAGAATAAACGAAACAGCCATAGCGGTAAGTCAAGGAATGTACAGATAACTTCTTATTTCTCCTTTCTTTATTAAAATTGACTTTTAAGAGGTAAACTTACCAATTTTTCTCATCACATCTAATCACTTTAAACAATATAAGCACTATACTTATATAAAAGAATGTATCAACACAGTAGAGCTATTAAAGTATAAAAATGTTCGGTTTCAGTGTCATTAAGTTTAATGTTCAAAATAGAAAGTCAATATTTACCTCTCTGGGTGACCCACAGGCCATGACCGTTCTATTAGACATACAAAGGTAAATAAGTATAGTGCTTATAAACACAGACGAACCCAACCCTATTAAGATTTTGGGTTGGTCAGGTTTCC
This sequence comes from Artemisia annua, assembly GCA_014162995.1. Classification (NCBI taxonomy): domain Eukaryota; kingdom Viridiplantae; phylum Streptophyta; class Magnoliopsida; order Asterales; family Asteraceae; genus Artemisia; species Artemisia annua. The sequence goes on along the minus strand of LBNU01030776.1, from coordinate 150,693 downwards.
GTCGTATTCCGGTCGGGTTGGGTCTAACACCATCCTTTCGGGTTTATTGGGTTGGCTCGAACCCAAATTATCCGAGTGTATTTAACACGGCCCTTTTTAGCATTAGGGTTAAACGCGTCAACCCGAATAAGATTACTAACCTGATTAACCAGACCAAAAATAATCTTAAACGGGTTCGGATTGGCTTTTGACACCCTTATTCACAGGAGCATATGACAATATGATAAAATCAGCGTCAAAAAAGGCTGAACATAAGCATGACAATCTATCAACATGATAGCCAAGCAAGAGCATACTTGATAAGCAAATACTTAAAAAGAAAGATAAGATGCAGCACTGCACAACTTTTGCACCGATAGTTAATAAGCTTGTGAGCAAGTTTCTTAACAGATCGCCACTTTTTTTACAGTTAACAAGCATTGTTTAGAATCCCCTAAATCAAAATGGAGTAACAATTTCTAGACTAAACATGAATTAAAAGTTCCTTACTTCCTAGTTCCTACTAATCTTCACTTTCAGTTGAATCATTGTCAGATCAGTCATTGTTTGATAGAAAATCTAAACATTTAGCTTCCAAACAAACGAGAGCCGACAAACAAAATATAGCAATGAGAATGGTGTGACACTTGTATAAATTAATTTTTATGATGGAAAGATGAGTCCATTAGCTTTAAACAATTGATAATCTGATTTAAATTATCGAGGTCACTGGTCGCAAAATCATCAATTTCAAAATGCACATCCAAATTCCAAACCAGTATACTATTTATAATCGATAAAGTTCTCCGAAAGCTAATGATCAACAAGTCCTACAAACATACAAATTGCTACAAGTAAAAAAAAAGGATGGATATTTACCTCTCGACAGTTATCTCCAATATGAAGCTTTTTGACATGGCGAAGACTCAATATAAGACCTTTAAGCATTTCTTCTTTCTCATCACTCTCATCCTCACTTGTTGGCTCATCGCCCTCATCCTCACTTCTAGGCTCATCACTCTCACAATAATTTAATTTAGCTTCAACTAGAGAAGACACATTTAGCAACACAACCTTTCTTAAATTCAATTCTTCTTCGATTGTTAGTGACAAAATATGAGGCGCATTTATTTCGACAACATCTACAACAGCCTGCCAATCATCTTTATATCCAGCAAAAACCAAATTCTTCACACTCTTTGAAGTTATATCAATCCGAATAAAACCTTGACAGTTTTCCAACTTCAAAGTTTCCAAAAGAGGACTCCCGGATAATATATTCTTAATCAAATCCTCATCTAAATTCCCCCATGCAATACACAAACTCTTAAGGTTAGTCCAACTAATGGCACCAGTTTTTTCAAATACGCAGCCATCCAATTTCATACGAGTAAGACTCAAGTTGATGAAAAAGAACTGATCCAATACAAACTCAGATTGGTAAGACTCACTGTCACTCCAAAACCTTAAATTAAGGTCTTGAACGTTACAGCTAAAAGCATAACGAATCCAGTTATTCACTTGTTTCTCAATTCCATCATCGTAAGGGAAATCCAGTTGGAATTTGTTAACGTCCAATTGGCCACGTTGTCTTAAGACTTTTTCGATGCACGAAAAAAATTCAGGAAAAACTAGAGGGATTCCATCGTCAAAACGATGTAAAAAAATAAGATTATGAGCTTCAGTCCAAAGATTTTTCCATCGTTTCGATATTATACCTGTTTGAATAGCTCTTTTTGTGGAACGTAGACGAGAGATGATATCAATGAGTAAACAATCTGGTAACAAACTTATTCGATCTTCTTCACATTCGATACCTCGTCTTATATTTTTTTTAATCTCCATAGCGACTAGAGATTCTCGTAAGTCGTAACCTTAACAAAAACTTAAATTTATCAATTACTTATATGAGTTAGGATCAAATGAGAAATATAACTAAGATGAGAAGAAACCACAACCACAACCACAAATATTAGATACACTCACAAAAATAGATGCATCTCCCTATTATTTCTCCTTCCTTATTTAAAATACATGGGTAACATGGCCACAATTGTTTCTCACTCTTCTCATTTCAATAATTCTTCTCACTAGATTCATACTCTTACTTATATAGCCAAAAGAAAAAAAGAAGTTTTGCTTTTGCCCCTCAAATTTTGAAAAATATACTCCATTTCAAGAAAGTTGGAGTGCGTTTAGTTGTAGAAAATAAAATATAATTTCCAATCTCAAACTTTGAGAAAAAAGAAAGAGTCGAAATTTTTTTATAAATTTAGATTGTATGTACCCAACATCAGTATGTAGTGTGGGACGATACACTTTTTATGGATTCTCAATTTTGATGGTAGATTTTGTGAGAATTTTAATAGCAAGAGGAGATCAAACGCGAGTAATTGGGATGGTTCACACGTGCTGTTATCGTGAATTAGTCCGTATCTGAGAGCAAAGTAGTTGAATGAATCTTAGTTATGTTATCTAATCACGCTAGCAATCCAAACAAGAACAAGAGGCTCAAAAGGTTATGTTAGTTGGTGTTACACCCTGAAACCCGTCGAGGTATTTCTATTATAAAATGCCTTTATATTAGTTTGACTAGGAAATTTATATGTTAGAAGACCTTATACGATTGATTGGTCGGTGATAAATTTTAAGTTGAACGTCAAAGTGTAAAGTGTTTTGGTTCAAGTGATGTCGGGGGTACATTGTATAAATA
>LBNU01030776.1:137252-147410 GCA_014162995.1 Artemisia annua | reverse complement strand
TTTAGGGTCTTTTGAGATTTTGTTGTTTTCCGCACTTTTTCACTCCGAAAACGCCCGAAAATGCTTCTTTTGTGATTTTTTCCTCAAAAGTACCTAAAATGAGAAAAGAAACGACTTTGGGTGAAATCCGATCCAATAATATACGAATTAGGACTCAAACGGACCCCTAAAAACGTAACATTTTTCGTCTCATCAGTGATCAAATATTGCCGTAAATCGTTCCTTTTGTCATTTTAGGTACTTTCGAGAGGAATTCTGGAAAACATGCATATTCGGACGTTTTTGGAGCATAAAAGTGAAGAAAACGACAAAGTCTCAAAAGATGGTGATTTATAACCTGACGGCGTCAGAAGTCACAAGGTGACGCCGTCAGAAAGTCTTGACAAAAGAGTGAAATCCAATTTTCAAATGACGGGCCAGAGGAATTAACACCTGACGCCGTCAGGTGTTGGGAAAAGTAGGCCGTCAGGAGTAAAGTTAAAGTGTGACGGCCCAGAAGAGTTTATAAGGTGACGGCGTCAGAAGTGGATCTAGGCCATCCGAGAAACTTATTGGCGGCAAGCTGACGGCGTCAGCCCTTATAACCTGACGCCGTCAGAATGTAAAATCTATATATAGTTTTCTAATTTTCATTCATTAGTGTGGAACTTTGTGGAGAACTTTTAGGGCAAACCTTAAAGTCGAATTTCCTGTACTTTTTAGGGTTTCCAACCCTTGGAACCCTCATGCTTAATTAAAGATAATTCTTCACTTCAATTCAATCAATATGTCTATGTGTTGGTTGATTATATCTTTTGCTTGTCTTTTAATTAACTAAAAAAGATGGTGAAATGAAAATCAAAGAGAAAATTGTGTTACTATTTGATGTTTTCCCCAAAATAAGCAACATGTGCGTCACACATGACATTGGTTTTTATATTCCTCCTTTTATGGACAACCCTTCCTATTCTAGCACAGAATGGAAGTGAGAATGGGTTTATGCATATTTTGACGATTCTCTTCATTCTCCTTATTTTATGAAGAATGAAAATGATGGAATGAGAATTGTATTTTGATTCTCTATTTCCATTCTATGTATCAACCAAACTAAAGAAAACACATTCATTCCATTCTTTTGTTTCCATTCCACCGTACCAAACACCCCCTTAGTCTAAAACTTGTTATGTAAACTTGCATTTGATACGTTTTATTTTTGTCATTATCAAAATGTAGAAGATCGCTAATAATAAGTAACGTTCTTGGGCGATTATATGCATTAACAAACTATCTTTCAACTTTACTTGAACATTCTAAAGTAGTATGATATTTAACTCATGATCTACAAACTCAATATATTTCAAGTAGTTTAACTTGTGTTTCATTTTTTGTTATTTATGGACTTCGTATTTAATCCATATTGATTATGGCCGAAAAAATACAAAGTGTCGAAAGTAATAGCTTTATAGACATATATTGTTTCTTTTTTCAATTGAATAAAACGTCATAATAAATGTCAATAGTGATTTACCCCAATAGATGAAATTAGAATTAAAAAACATCGATTTAATTAGCACTTTCAAATTTGAACCCTAAAAGAATATACGATATAAATAATTGTGTCAAATCACAACATCATAAATAAAATAAAACAACAAACAAAAAAAAACTGATCTTTAATCAACATATATTTATGTTTATAAAAGTTCTATCATACAATAATAGTTTTCATCATCTATATGATGTGTCTTTGCTGGCAACATACTCTACTCTTTATTATCCATTGTGACATGATATGATTTTTTATGAACTTCTACATACGATGATGCAACATATTCTACTCTTTAGGGTCCACTGTGATATGATTCGATTTTTCATGAACTTCTACAAACGATGATGATGCATGATCATTAGTGTCGATAATCACACTTTCTTTCAATTCCATTGAATTATCATCAAACAAATCAAAGCTAAAGAAATCATTAATGTCAAGATCTTTCTTGTTATGAGAATAAGTCTCATCATTACCATCACTAGTAACTAAATTTTCCATCACTTGATACTCAGGTGGTAAACTTCTTAAAGCACTTGTGTTAATCATTCCACATGCGGGTATGACCATTGGTAATCGATGATGCTTATTATCATATGAAAGGTTAGAGTTCATACACTGACTTGATGGTATCAAAGATATGTCGACCATTGGGGATGAGAATAACTCTTGATTATTTGTTAAGCTCGACCTTCTCAACTCATATGATAAACATGGATTAATATCATAAACAAATGATGAATTAGAAATAATTGGACTGAATTGGAAAATGAAGATGAGTTTAACCTTGAAGGAATCAATCCATTATCTTTTGAGTAGCTCGAGCTCATCCGTTCATATTTAGGCATTGAGGATGCGTTAATAATTTGGGATGAAATATTTTTATGATCATGTGAGTGGCTCAGAATCATCCTTTCATAATTTGGTATAAGAGGTGTGCTTGGAATAAATAACAGGAGTTGAGGGTGCTCATATGATTGAGTCGAGCCCAACAATTCACATTGAGATATTGATGATGTGTTGATAATTGAAGATGAGATCTTGTGATGATTCTCTAAAGATCTTGAACTTAATTGTTCATATCCAAGGGTTGGAGATACACTTAAACTTGAGAATGGGCGCGACCCTCGAGAATTAGTTAGACCATAAACTGAAAAGGATGAGGGTGATTCTAAATGAGAATCAAGACTGCGATCGATTGATGATCGATATTCCACAATTGGTTGAAAACTACGAGTAGCGGTTGAAGAGTAGCTTAAAATGGTTTTTGATGAATCATCCTTTGAACTTTGATTATCAGTGATGGAAATTGGATGAAAAACCTTTTTATTAGATGATTCAAGAATGGAGATTGGATGGATGACACGTGAATTTGAAAAATTATGATGTTGATTTGGAGTTGACTTTTCACGTCGAGTATTATAACTAAGAGACTTCTTTTTTAACTTTGAGTTCCAAATGTTTCTTATCTCATTACCCGTTCTTCTAGGAAGCATCCTTGCAATTTCTTCCCACCTAAAAAACCAAAACGTACCAAACATATAAAAGCCATTTTTTTCTCTTAGACAAAAAAAAAATTCAAGCATTCTAAATCCAAGTTTTTGAGATCCTAAAGTAATATTGATGTAGATTACTTGTTGCCAACTGATTTATGAAGTGTGAATATAAGGTCACATTCTGCGGCGGTAAAATTTCCATGCTTTAGATCCGGTCTTAAATAATTTCTCCATCTCAACCGACAACTCTGCCCACATCTTTTCAAACCTGATTCAAATATTGTCAATGAACAAAAAAACTGTGAAATAATAAATAAAATTATGTAAATATAGCTTATACATTGTTTTTTTAATAAAGTTTTTATTAATATCATACTATCATACAAAACATCGGAGGATGAGACTAGCTTATATGAAAACTAAAATGAACTCTTTAACATTTAAATTTTTATTCCTCAAAAGAAGTTAAACGCTTTTTACTTTTTGTTGATTCAAAAATATTGAGAATATCCTCGAAAAGGGAAAATAAACAAAGTGTAAATGAATTAAATGTGTTGGATGAGAGAAAGACCGGTAAGTTCTGAAGCATAGCTCCAATCATATTCCCCGTGTGTTTTAACGAAAACTTTAAGTTTTTCATCTTCTTCACTTGACCAATGCCCTCTTTTTACTTGTTGTTTATTGCAACATATGTGTTCACGTTCCACCTGTAAATATAAATAACAAAAACACAAATTGTTAACAATATATGTATAAAAGTATATCCCGTATGCACAAATCATGAGTTATAAGACTATAGAAAATATAGAACATATTATTATAAATTGAGATTTTAAAAATGTTAATTATTGCCTTTATTGGTAGTAGGGGATGATGATCTTCACAAATTCTCAGTTTGACATGAGTGCCTCCTTTTATACTACTATGATTTCCGTGTTCAATTTATTATTCATTTACCATAAATATTTATCTATATAATATTACGTTAATTTTAGGACTCTGAGTAATTATATTTTAAAGAAAATTAAAACTGTAATAGTATATTGCAATTCAAATATATCAATAATGATATTATGTTTTAATTTCTATAAAACAAAAACAATTATTATACAAAACATGAATAAGCACATATGCAATGTATCTATCATTTTTAATATATGAGTGGTAAACATATTCGAGTTACCATCATGGGTGAAAGTCTTATAAACAAGAATATCATAGAACTGTCTTTCTTTACGTTCAACTGTGTATATAGTCTTTAGCATTTCCAAAAATCTGTATAACTATTTATCTGTAATCACATTGTCATTTAGTTTCAGTAAACAAATACGTTACATAATTAAGATTTTTTAAGGTTTAGCTAATATTTGTAGTTTATTTAGTTCAACGTATTTAAGTAATAAACAATGTTCATGAACCAATCTTTTATATAATAAGAGAAACCCAAAATAGATAAAAAGGGTTTTTTTATCTAGAAAAAGTTGTTAGTGACGTAATTGAGCCCTAAAAAACTCAAAATTGAAGTTTTAGACTATTGAATCAAGCTAATTTTTATAGAAAATGAAGCTAAAATATGTTCGTTTTGGGAGCTTATTTTTTTTTATTTTTTTTTATTTATTTTTTTTTTAATTAGACTTAAGTGTGAAAAACATTATATTATTATTGGTTAATAGAATTTACAATCAAGCCTTAAAATTTTAAGAATGAGCTAATCTTAAATTCAATTTTATGGACTTTGGTATAAATTTTTAAACTTTTACATATTTAGGAAATTCATATATTTAACAAATACCACATGTGCTTTAAACTTTCTTATTAAATAGGAATAATGATTTCTAAATGTATCCAACTTGCCACGTTTTACTAAGTTGTGTATGAAACTTTTAATTTTGCTAACTTGGGGTATGAACTTACTAATCTTTGCGTGGTTGTGTACTAACGGGCTGATTAAGGTTTTCTGTTATATTTATTTACATAAGTCGTCCTTCTCGTTAGTACCAACTTGCAAAATAAGTCCTAACGGTCGTTAAATGAGTAAGAGAGAATTGCAAAAATCGTCCCTAGCCTTTTTTTTTAATTTATTTATTTAACTAGTAATATTAGTATTATTTTTTTTATACCTTTTCGTCCGTTTTTGTTACGTTTTTGTCCATTTTTCTCACGTTTTTTTTTTCCGTTTTTCTTATGTTTTTATCCGTTTTTTCACGTTTTTTTCCGTTTTGTCCGTTTTTTTCCGTTCTTCTTACGTTTTTTTCGTTTTCATACGTTTTTGTCCGTTTTTCTTACGTTTTTTTTGTTTTCATATGTTTTTATCCGTTTCTCTCACGTTTTTCCCGTTTTTGTCCGTTTTTCTTACGTTTTTATCCGTTCTTCTTATGTTTTTTCAATTTTCATACGTTTTTGTCTGTTTTTCTTACGTTTTTTTCCGTTCTTCTTATGTTTTTTCCGTTTTCATACGTTTTTTTCCGTTTTTCTTATGTTTTGGTCCGTTCTTCTTACGTTTTTTCCGTTTTCATTCGTTTTTTTCTGTTTTTAACCGTTTCTCTCACGTATTTCCCGTTTTTGTCCGTTTTTCTTACGTTTTTATTTGTTCTTCTTACGTTTTTTCAGTTTTCATACGTTTTTGTCCGTTCTTCTAACATTTTTCTATTTTCATACGTTTTTGTCTGTTTTTCTTACGTTTTTTCCGTTTTCATACGTTTTGTCCATTTTTCTTATGTTTTCGTCCGTTTTTCTAACATTTTTTCCGTTTTCTTACGTTTTTGTCCGTTTTTCTCACGTTTATTCCGTTTTCATACGTTTTTCTTACGTTTTTATCCGTTCTTCTTTCGTTTTTTTTGTTTTCATACGTTTTCGTCCGTTTTTCTAACGTTTTTCCGTTTTCATACGTTTTTGTCTATTTTTCTTACGTTTTTACCGTTCTAATGTTTCTTTCCATTTTCATACGTTTTTCTTACGTTTTCGTGCATTTTTCTCACGTTTTTCCGTTTTCATACGAAAAAATTTCAACAAAATTTTGAAAAAAAAATCAAAAAATAATTATCGAAAAAAAAATCTTAATATATTGGAAAAATAAAAAATACTTTTTTGGAATTTTTTAGAAAAAAATTATAAAAAAATCTAAAATATATATATTTTTTTAAATCGAATAAATTTATTTATCAAATAAAAATTTTTTAGAAAAATATTTGAAAATGGAAAAAACAGAGAAAAACGTATGAAAACGGAAAAAACGTAAGAAGAATGGACAAAAAAGTAAGAAAAACGGACAAAAACGGGAAAACGTGAGAGAAACGGATAAAAACGGACAAAAACGTATGAAAACGGAAAAAAGGTAAGAAGAACGAACAAAAACGTAAGAAAAACGGACAAAAACGTATGAAAACGGAAAAAACGTAAGAAGAACGGAAAAAAACGTAAGAAAAACGGACAAAAACGGAAAAAAAGGTGAAAAAAATGGACAAAAACGGGAGAAACGTGAGAGAAACGGACAAAAACGGAAAAAACGTAAGAAGAACGGACAAAAACGTAAGAAAAACGGACAAAAACGGGAAAAACGTGAGAGAAACGGATAAAAACGAACAAAAACGTATGAAAACGGAAAAAACGTAAGAAGAACGGACAAAAACGTAAGAAATACGGACAAAAACGTATGAAAACGGAAAAGAACGGAAAAAAACGGACAAAAATGGAAAAAAAGCGTGAAAAAAATGGAACAAAACGGAAAAAACGTGAGAGAAACGTATAAAAACGTATGAAAACGGAAAAAACGTAAGAAGAACGGACAAAAACGTAAGAAAAACGGACAAAAACGTATGAAAACGGAAAAAACGTAAGAATAACGGAAAAAAAACGTAAGAAAAACGGGAAAAAAGTGAAAAAATGGACAAAAACGTAAGAAAACAGACGAAAAACGGAAAAAAGGTGAGAAAAATGGACAAAAACGTAAGAAAAACGGAAAGAAACGGACGAAAAGGTATAAAAAATAATACTAATATTACTAGTTTAATAAATAAATTAAAAAAAAATAGCTAGGGACGATTTTTGCAATTCTCTCTTACTCATTTAACGACCGTTAGGACTTATTTTGCAAGTTGGTACTAACGAGAAGGACGACTTATGTAAATAAATCTAACAGAAAACCTTTATCAGCCCGTTAGTACACAACCACGCAAAGATTAGTAAGTTCATACCCCAAGTTAGCAAAATTAAAAGTTCCATACACAATTTACTAAAACGTGGCAAGTTGGATACATTTAGAAATCATTATCCCTATAATTTCTTGAGCCAAAATCTTCCAACCGAACATATGACAGGATTTCAATTCCTAGGATTTAGAAATGCTCCAGGATTTTGAAATCCGTGATTTTGAATCTCACGAACCAAACACCCTTTGATAGTTTTTAATATAATTGAACCAATTAGGTATGAGACCTCCTCCGGTGTATCGAGGGCTCAACAAGGACGATCTTGGCAAGTCAACCGAAACCATGATACACAACCCTGCAACAGACCTGTCAGGTACAAGTGAGAACCCTGCAACAGACCCGTCAGGTACAAGTGAGAACCCTGCAGCAGACTCATCAGGTACAAGTGATTAATTCCACTCTCATTCTTGAAAAGGTATAAAAAATAATAATAATATTACTAGTTTAATAAATAAATTAAAAAAAAAAAGCTAGGGACGATTTTTGCAATTCTCTCTTACTCATTTAACGACCGTTAGGACTTATTTTGCAAGTTGGTACTAACGAGAAGGACGACTTATGTAAATAAATCTAACAGAAAACCTTTATCAGCCCGTTAGTACAAAACCACGCAAAGATTAGTAAGTTCATACCACAAGTTAGCAAAATTAAAAGTTTCATACACAACTTAGTAAAACGTGGCAAGTTGGATACATTTAGAAATCATTATCCCTATTAAATAACATCAGTTGTTATTATTATTATTATTATTATTATTATTATTATTATTATTATTATTATTATTATTATTATTATTATTATTATTATTATTATTATTATTATTATTATTATTATAAACCAAATTTTATTATTGAAACACAATAATTTTACATAAAGTTGGATGAGAGTCTAGACACAAGCTGTGCTCCCACTCCTTTCTGAATGCTCTTATTCTATGAAAGATAAAAACACTACTTTTAGCATTATTTGAGTAGCTAATGACAATATACTTAATATGTGAAAGTGTGTCCAGAGCCTCTGTGTCGAATTTCCAAAACGTAGAAAAAGTAAATGGTGTGAACTTGTATCCGTTGTCCTCACATTTAGACGCATACTTCCTCTTTTTCTTCTCCATAGCATTATGCAAGGCTACCCCATGAGCCCATAAACTTNCTCCATAGCATTATGCAAGGCTACCCCATGAGCCCATGAACTCGCCCCAATACCAGCAAATGGAGAGATACCGGTCATATCCAGGCATGGATCTTTACCTTAGATTCAATTAAATAATAACAAATCTGCAGGCCGTAGCTCATTCCCATCCTCCACAAAGAACTCCATTGGAGCCTCTTTACGCACCATGATCCCAACCTTCGAACATATATCAACAAGAATATCACACACTAGATTATTATTATTATTATTGTTATTATTATTATTATGGACTAACTTCCTTGTTCATAAAAAATAATAAATAATTAACAAAGTTACAACAAAAATAAGGTTTACAAAAGAAAATTAAAAAAGACCTCTGGTTTAGATGGTTATTTTCAACTTTTTTAAATAGTATTCATTTGATACCCTTAGGGGGGTTTGGTTCGTTGGAATTCGGTGTAATTCGTTGTAATTGTAATCCGAATTACATTACAATCCTGTTTGGTTGGCAGGATGGATGTAATTGTAATTCAGATTACATTACATTGCTTGTTTGGTTTGCAGGGAAATGTAATTGGATTACAACTAATTACGTCCAGTGATGTAATTCAGATTACATAGCAAACTTGATGAATGTGTTGAATTACGTTGTAATTCAGATTTTTAAAAGTTAAATATCATTATTTATCTTTCAACGTTATTATTAATTATTATTAGCATATTATTTAATTATAAAAAATAAAAATAATTATAATAATATTTATTTATTATTATTATTATTATTATTATTATTATTATTATTATTATTATTATTATTATCGTTATAACCCAAATACCAATTTCTAGGTCAAAAATAGATGCAGAAGTAAAGGGGCCATAAGTATATTTTGATTTGTGGTCAAGGAAATATTTTGATAAGAAGTCTCTATGACTCGATTTATTTCAATCGGAGACTTCATCATATGTCCTATCCGGTTTTGCCATACTGCCTCTACACGTAGAATTAATCTTATCACACTTAAAAACTGAAATACTATGCTAAAAAGTGTCCAACACAAAAGTGTGAGATTCATAAGTATTTATTTTAAAAACGATATAAAGTACGATATCGAAAGTTTCAGTGGAAGTACTGATGGTAACGAATACTGTGGTGAAATATCATGTCATTAAAACAACCCACCTAGTGCCTACGACATAGTTGTATCGTATTGACCCCTCAAACATCCGGTCATTTAGATCTTTTTAAGATGATATAAACTTAGGTTTATGTCGCTATATGAGCTAATATAATCAGTACTGATAAACGATATATTTACAAGTTAAGGAACGCTCGCCTAGGCTGCACTACTCCCGGTTGTTCTAGGATAGCCGTCGGTCCGCCCCGACTCGAAGGCTCACGATAGCACTTCGATCAGCCGTATCTTATGCTTAGCTCCCGCAGTGCTCACAGCTCAGCCTCCCAACGCAGCCTTCCATTCGCTCGCTCCTACACCAGGCCTGCTCCATCGCAGACGCAACCCTTCTGTAGACCTCGCGTGCTCGCCCCCATCCGCACAAAAATGATCCGGTAAGCCGTACGACCCGACACCCATCCATAGAATGATGTAAGCTAATTAGTGCCCTCGGTGTAGGAGTTTGACGAACATCCTAATTGTTCTATCAAATAAAGTGCATTGGCTACTATACTATCCGCTAGCACAAATGGGCGTCACTGCAATAATCTATTCACTATATATCCGTTCCTCCGCAGGTGACTAGGTTCAATGAATATGAGGGATCTTTCATTGCAAAA
>LBNU01030776.1:116439-137243 GCA_014162995.1 Artemisia annua | reverse complement strand
TTAGATAATAATAATAAAATAATGAATAATAATAATATTATTATTATTGTTATTATTATTATTATATTACTTTTATTAATTATATTTTATTATTATTATTATTATATTATATTATTTATTATTAATAAATAATAATTATTATTAATATTATTATACTATTTATTTTATAATATTATTAGTGTATTATTTTTATTATTATATTATATTGCATCATTTATTATTATTATTATTATTATATATTATTATTTTATTATATTATTCATTTTATTTATTATTTAATAAATAATATTATTTATGCTTATTATTAAACACCCCGAAATCGGCCAGCGGAAGCATACAATGTCACGGGTGCTACTCAATCTAGTAGTCTAAACACAAAGTATAAAGACAGGTTTATACGTCAATTTTTCAAAAATTCCATAAATCAGAGTATTTCTATTTACAAACAATTCAGGTAAATAGTGCAGAAGGTAGGCCCATAAGATATTTGATCTTGTTCCAAATATTATCAGCAGTCTTCTATGACCCATGCCATGCCGTTTGCCAAGTCGCCTCCAGCAGTAAGTTATATCCACCTTAAAACCTGAAATTACCATGCTAAAATCCAACACAAAAGGTTGGTGAGTCATAGAGTTGATTTTAAAAACAGTTAAAGTGATTTCGAGTTTTGGTGAGATGAGAAGTAAATAGTTTGGGTTTCTTTGCTCCATACACCCATTAGTTGTTTTGTTTGCTAACCGGGTCAATATTTGAGTGAATCAATAGTGTTGTATATAAAATCGCATTGAACACCAAGTGTTCAGTTTAACGTAAACAGCGGCTACATCGTGTTAATACCCCATTAAATTAAGTAAAGTTGCAGTACTGTATCATGAATACATACGCCTTATGCTCTAAGTCTCATAAACCAACCTTAACATGTGTGGACATCATAAAAATGATGTAAGCGTAACGAGACATCCCATCCATAGAATGATGTAAGTAATAGTGCCCTCGGTGTAGGAGTTTGCAACATCCTAATTGTTCTTCAAATAAAGTGCATTGGCTACCTATCTCGCTAGCACAAATGCGCGTCACTGCAATAAATCTTATTCACTATATTCCGTTCCTCCGCAAGGTGACTAGGTTTCATGAATATGAGGGATTCTCATGGCAAAAGTTGTGTCTTAGGCAATAATAATCATGGTACAAGCATACACAAAAATACTTGTGTTCATGTTCGTAGATGTTACATTCAATAAACAAAAGAGTGTTTCATAAATCGAGTAAAGTGTTCAAGATAAACAGTAATAAGAATGTAGTAAAACGAGCATGTTTCTCCCCAAAGAGTATCAAAATAGATAAAAAGAGGGGCTATGACCACCTTAGGAATAAGACTGAATAAAATGTGAATACCCGTAATGGGAACAGTGTGCCACACCGGACAGCGACTAGATAAAGTGTGTCTTAGGCAATAATAATCATGGTAGCATACAGAAAAATACTTGTGTTCATGTTCGTAGCATGTAACATGTTTCAATAAACAAATAGAGTGTTTCATAAATCGAGTAAAGTGTTTAAGATAAACTAGTAAAAGATGTAAGTAAAACGAGCATGTATCTCCCCCAAAGAGTTCAAAATAGATAAAAGAGGGGCTATGACTCACCTTAGGAATAGACTGAATAGAATGAAGTACCCAGTAATGGACAGTGTGCAGCACCGACACGCGACCTAGATTAGTATGGCAAGTCTTAGTTTATAGGCATATGTTTAAGACTCGGCGTAGTTTAAATAAGTTTAACAAATGTTTGTGTTATTGTTGCTTGTGTGGCGGTATTTGTTTAAATAGTTTTCTAAGGGTCGTAGGTATTGGCTCTTGGAAAAGTGTATAGATATATATTCAAGTATCCAAGCATTGTAAAAGTAACGAATATATGACGAATAAGTCTTCGATTGAAAATAACCAAATATTTCAAATTCCCACTTAAAACAATAAAACAACCTTATACTATTTGATAACTTCAATTAAGTCTATTACGTCAAAATACGTTACGTTAAGCTTAAATAAGCCATAATAAACAATAGTAAGTAATAATTTATAAAATAAGTACAAAATATATATTTATTTCAAGTTGGATTTATTAAGTTAAAGTAAGTTAAGGGTTTGAAAATAGATTTAGTTTTAAAAATGAGTGCTTATTGGGCTAATATGTTTACTAATATGTAACAATTTAATAGGCAAAAAGAAAAATATAAGATAAGAACTTTTCCTTGTAGAGCCATACCTTATGTTTTTAATGGATTTGTGTTTCCTTTTAGTTACTTCCGAAAATATCTATTTCTCTCAAGATACATGTACGTCGACATGCTTATGAAATAAGCATAGCTTATTTTTGAAATGCTTATTGTGTCTTAAGGATTCACGAATGCCACACAAGTGCAACAACACAATTTCATATACCAAGGTGCATGTGTGTCGAACCATATGGAGGTCAAGAAAACAGTTATGCAACTTAAAAACTTTCAACTTGTTTATAATAACACAACATAAGCAAGCTTTTGTAACATAATAAATCAAGGAAACATAAGTTTTAAAGATCAAAAGAACTCTTACAAAGTTTTGTGCAGGTTCGACAAGAAGGAAACTAGAACACCAAGAGCACAATGTTTACCCAAGATTCTCCAAGCTGAATTCAAACCAACCAGAGAGTTCATTCCAAACCAAATGGGACTGATTTTGTGTGAAAATTGCAAAGGAAATGGAATGTGTGTTTGCATTGTTGTCTCGGCAGTGTTCAAATGAAATTACTTTGTGTTTAACGTTAGTTAATGACTAGGTAAATTACGGGGTATTACATATTATATTTTTATTTAATAAATAATATTATTATTACTATTATATTGTTATTATTTATTATTATTATTTATATTATTATAATATTATTCAATAAATAATATTATTATTACTATTTTATTATTATTATTATTATTATTATATTGTTATTATTATTATTATTTTATTAGATTGCTATTATTATTATTATTATTATTATTGTTATTATTATTATTATTTTATATTATTATATTATTATTATTATTATATTATTTATTATTAAATAAATAATATTATTTATGTTATTATATTATTATTTAATAAATAATAATATTATTAATATTATTATATTGATATTATTTATTATTATTATTATTTATATTATTATATTATTATTTAATAAATAATATTATTATTACTATTTTATTATTATTATTATTATTATTATTATTATTATTATTATTATTATTATTATTATTATTATTATTATTATTATTGTTTTTCTGAATTATATTACGTTGCGAGTCAACCAAACACAATGACACATTTCATCAATTACAATTCCAACATATTACAATTCTTTGAATTACAATTCATTCAAATTACAATTCCTTCCAAAGATTACAATTCCTTCAAAAACATTCTGTGAACCAAACGCACCCTTAAGTAATGACAAGAAAATTGCAATCATTATCGTTATTTAACTTTATACGTACACGAAATTGAACTTTGAAAAGTAAATTGTAAAAAAGGTTTTTATATTACTATAGAATCGAGCCCAATATAAGAGGCTTTTGATGTTTGCACAATTTTATAAAAACGTACAATTGCCAAATATATGCGTGAATTGAGTTATAAATATATTTTCATTTGTATAATTTTAATTAATCAAGTATTGTATAAAACAAACAAAAATACTTAAAATTAAAGTTGAAAAAAACTATAAAAAAAAAAAAAAAGAATCACATTAATTAACTACAAATTTACCTTTTTAAGCTTGCGTGAAACAACTTTGTACTTGTAACTTGTAAGTTGTAGTAGTAACTATGTTGGATAGTTTGTTGCTTGTAAAACAACAACTCTGCCTTATCAGTTATCTCCCTTCCATAGATTTTCTGAAGGAAAAAAAAATGAAATCAGCAGCAGCGATAATGTCTTCCTTTTCGCTCTCCACAACAACACCCTCCTTCAAATCATATTCCTCTTCCTTTTTCTCTTTATCACTCCCTATATATCGTTGTATCAGAAAACCCCCAGTTTTTAGTACTACTAATCGGATGTTCATAGTTCGGAATAGCTCTTCTTCTTCTTCTTCGGGTTCTTCGATAAGTGCGAAACCGTCTTCGGAGATGCGAAAGAGTAAGAATAATGGTAAAGGATTGGAGCAAGATGAGAAGGTGAATGCTTTGCGTGACTTGTTTGGGAAGCCTGGTGTTAATATTGATGCCTATATTATTCCTTCTCAAGATGCTCATCAGGTTTTTATTTATGTTTTATTAGAAACAGTTATTATTATTATTATTATTATTATTATTTTTTTATTACGAAGCATGACTGAATCTCAGTGGATAAAGCGTTTTTCGTAAAACATAAAACGTTCTTCATAACAAAATTAATATTACTGATAAGCTACATAAGTGAAGTTACTGTAATCAGTAAAGTTTGGTTTTTGTTATAAGCTATTAGTACTAGGTTAAGGCGATATTCTAATATTCGTAAATTTAGGAGTCTTCGACATGTCTATGTTGTAGCCCTAGGAATATTGTGCGAGTACTTGACATGACTAAGCTGCATTTGCGCTAGCGAATTGTATTACTATTATTTAATTCTTGGTTTCTATGGTTACAGAGTGAGTTTATAGCTGAATGTTATATGAGGAGGGCGTACATATCAGGTTTTACAGGTAGTGCTGGCACTGCAGTTGTTACAAGGCATAAGGCTGCTCTTTGGACGGATGGACGATATTTTCTCCAGGTTTATCTTACGTTTCAAGTTTGTTAAATTACATGTCATTCTGATGTTCTCGGTTTACCATGTAAATATATGTCTTTACGTTGTCTTTTTATTGTATTTTCCTTTACCAGGCTGAGAAGCAGTTGAGCCCCAGCTGGATCCTCATGCGCGCTGGTAACTGGGGTGTTCCTAACACTACTGAGTGGCTTAATGATGTTTTAGCTCCTGGTGGAAGGATTGGCATCGATCCTGTGAGTAGTATTTGCATTTTTGTGATCTGTTAATATTACTGTATTCATGTCCCCTTGTTCAAAAGATACCCCTCTTAACCCAAAGCGTCTNAAAAAAAAAAAAAAAAAAAAAAAAAAAAAAAAAAAAAAAAAAAAAAAAAAAAAAAAAAAAAAAAAAAAAAAAATCACATTCATTAACTACAAATTTACCTTCTTAAGCTTGCGTGAAACAACTTTGTACTTGTTAACTTGTAAGTTGTAGTAACTATGTTGATAGTTTGTTGCTTGTAAACAACAACTCTGCCTTATCAGTTATCTCCCTTCCATAGATTTTCTGAAGGAAAAAAAAATGAAATCAGCAGCAGCGATAATGTCTTCCTTTTCGCTCTCCACAACAACACCCTCCTTCAAATCATATTCCTCTTCCTTTTTCTCTTTATCACTCCCTATATATCGTTGTATCAGAAAACCCCCAGTTTTTAGTACTACTAATCGGATGTTCATAGTTCGGAATAGCTCTTCTTCTTCTTCTTCGGGTTCTTCGATAAGTGCGAAACCGTCTTCGGAGATGCGAAAGAGTAAGAATAATGGTAAAGGATTGGAGCAAGATGAGAAGGTGAATGCTTTGCGTGACTTGTTTGGGAAGCCTGGTGTTAATATTGATGCCTATATTATTCCTTCTCAAGATGCTCATCAGGTTTTTATTTATGTTTTATTAGAAACAGTTATTATTATTATTTTATTACGAAGCATGACTGAATCTCAGTGGATAAAGCGTTTTTCGTGAAACATAAAACGTTCTTCGTAACAAAATTAATATTACTGATAAGCTACATAAGTGAAGTTACTGTAATAAGTAAAGTTTGGTTTTTGTTATAAGCTATTAGTACTAGGTTAAGGCGATATTCTAATATTCGTAAATTTAGGAGTCTTCGACATGTCTATGTTGTAGCCCTAGGAATATTGTGCGAGTACTTGACATGACTAAGCTGCATTTGCGCTAGCGAATTGTATTACTATTATTTAATTCTTGGTTTCTATGGTTACAGAGTGAGTTTATAGCTGAATGTTATATGAGGAGGGCGTACATATCAGGTTTTACAGGTAGTGCTGGCACTGCAGTTGTTACAAGGCATAAGGCTGCTCTTTGGACGGATGGACGATATTTTCTCCAGGTTTATCTTACGTTTCAAGTTTGTTAAATTACATGTCATTCTGATGTTCTCGGTTTACCATGTAAATATATGTCTTTACGTTGTCTTTTTATTGTATTTTCCTTTACCAGGCTGAGAAGCAGTTGAGCCCCAGCTGGATCCTCATGCGCGCTGGTAACTGGGGTGTTCCTAACACTACTGAGTGGCTTAATGATGTTTTAGCTCCTGGTGGAAGGATTGGCATCGATCCTGTGAGTAGTATTTGCATTTTTGTGATCTGTTAATATTACTGTATTCATGTCCCCTTGTTCAAAAGATACCCCTCTTAACCCAAAGCGTCTTTCTTAATGGTTAAATCAATCAATTCTTTCAAAATGTTGAAGGCTGCTGCTCTAAGTCAATTCACAGAGTTACAGTTTATACACACGCTGAGGAAAGGGAGGAGGGGGGGGGGGGATTTTCTTATCTTGGCTGCCACATCATATTAGCAACATGCATCACAATATACCTTGGGGAGTAGATGATTTTGATAACCATTATGGCATTACCAACTCGATTCCTATAGGTTTAGCTAGAGAAACCACAGAGTGAAAACTACAAAACCATTAATTTTTTGAGGAGCACATCTTAAGGAGCAAAAACAAATTCCCTTCTAAACCTTGATTTTTAATGCTCCAACAAGCTGTTGGTTATGAGAAAATGGATGTTTCTTAATATGTCAAAGGTTGGAGTTGCTACAAACCCATTACTTTCGGACTTGATTGGAAGTTGACCATAAGCACATTGGCAAATTGTTAAGGCCCTCAAATTATTTTAATAACTATGTGAAATTTGGCAGCATCAACTTGAAGCAAGTTTACCCTCGGGTAGGGGTACCGTATGCCTCTCTACAGCCTACCTCCCCCATACCCCGCTTTGGCGGGATTGGGCTGATAATGCTTCACTTGCATGATATATCCACACTGTGTGTTTTATATGCTTGCGTCTGATGCCACCTTCTCTTCTATTTGTGAAGGGAGCAGTTTCTCTTTTCTTCTGATGCTGTAAATGAATTAAAGGAAGCTGTTGCTAAAAGCAATCATGAGTTGGTCTACTTATATGATGTTAATCTCGTGGACGAAGTATGGAAAGAAGCAAGGCCTATGCCTCCAAACAAACCAATCCGAGTGCATGATCTTAAACATGCTGGTGTAGATGTGTCGACTAAATTATCTAAACTGAGGTCTGAACTAACCAGCAATGGTGCATCTGCCATTGTTATCTCTATGCTTGATGAAGTTGCCTGGCTGCTCAACTTGGTAATTAATACTTTATTGTTTATTTATGCATCATTTCTCTCTTTTATTTATAATTATCTTTTATGGCAGAGAGGAAACGATGTTCCACATTCTCCTGTTATGTATGCATACTTAATAGTGGAGATGGATGCAGCAAAACTGTTTGTTGATAACTCTAAAGTCACCCCTGAAGTGATGGACTACTTGAAGACAGCTGGCATAGAGTTAAGACCATACGAGTCCATTCTTTCTGAAATTGAAAGGTTAGTTTGGATCACGAGAATATCATCATGCATGCTCGCATGTTCAGTTTTGTAACATGAAGCTAATTTTACTTGACCATTCTTCAGCTTAGCTGCTCGAGGGGCCCACCTTTGGTTGGACACATCATCGGTGAATGCTGCTATTGCAAGCACATATGCATCCGCGTGTGATAAATTTTTAGAAAGCCTTGGTAGTAAAAGCAAAGGAAAGAACTTATCTGGTGTGCCAAGTGCATTGTGTAGGAACTCTCCTGTGTCTTTAGCTAAAGCAGTGAAAAACGATGCTGAGTTAGAAGGGATGCGTAACTCTCATCTACGGTAATCACAAAATAATTTCTCCATAAATTTGATAATTCTATGGGACATTTCTGTTATGTATGCGTAACTCTCATATACAGAGTTGCACTCATAGAGGGTGGGGCACTCTTTTTATTGGAATATTTCTTTTTTGAATGACAAACTTGAACACCTTCACCCTTGTTCTAGTCTGGAAATATAACCCACAACCACTTGCTTGATGGGCACCTTATATACACCTTTGCTTCGGCTGGACAAAGTATCTGTCATTATATGATGGCTTTTGATCTAGTGGATACACATTGATAGATAACTTGTGTATCAGGGATGCAGCTGCTCTTACTGAGTTTTGGTCATGGCTGGAGGAGGAAATGAATAACAATGTGGTACTAACAGAAGTAGAAGTTGCAGACAAACTTCTTGATTTTCGTGCCAGCCAAGCTGGTTTTGTTGATACTAGCTTCGATACTATAAGTGGTATGGTTCTTGTCTTCATACTTGAGCCCTTCGTATCTCTACTTCGGTTCATTTTGATTGTTCAATGTTTATATAATCCACTTCTCCTACATCTTAACACTTCATTATCTCTTTTTGGTTCTAGTGTCAGTTTAAGTTAACCACGTACTCTTTAAAAGTGTCAAGCCAAAATTAATAAATATATTTAGAATAAAAATACTTCTTTGAACTCAAACAAAATCACAGGTTCTTGTTAGAACTTTTGCTAATAGTAAAGTACTGTTTTGAACTCACAGGTTCTGGTGCAAATGGTGCTATTATACATTATAGAGCAGAGCCAGATAGCTGTAGTGTTGTGGATACACAGAAATTGTTCCTGCTAGACAGTGGGGCTCAGTATCTTGATGGGACAACTGATATAACACGAACAGTACATTTTGGTCAACCTTCTGAACGACAAAAAGAATGCTTCACCCGAGTTCTTCAGGTGCTGACTTTTGTTCTTGCATACTTCTTTATTCCCTCACTAATAGAAAATAATTCAGATCTGGTTACAGTGTTCATTTGGATACCTTTGAATTTCAACTTTCTCGATACGTTTTTGTTTTGTCAATTAAATTGTTTTTTACCTTTTATGGGTGAAAAGGGGCTAAAATTGTTTTTCTTTCATACATATCGTCATTTAGTGGTTATAACCGAGCTATCTTGTAATCAATTGTTCTAAACCCCAAACTCATGTCCATTTCATAGAGCCTTGCCTCATTTATGACCCTGAACACACTAGTGCTTGCTTGATACACCTTGGGTACAGCTAGGCCAAAGGGCCTGTTAGGTATTTCGTAATGAAATCTAAGTATCTAACATATAGTGATCTGTTTGACACTAAAAATCAAACCTAGAGTCTTTCTTTTGTGGGATGGACGAGGGGTATTTTTTCGCTGTACTTGGTTCATATATATCATGAAGATGTAATATATCCAGAGCCCCTTACGAATAATAGGTGGCTCCCTTAATTTACAGTTGGTCTGTGTTGTTTATGTTCATGCTGTACGCATTGATAACTTTTATGCTGCTGTTGTTCTGCTTTTCTGTTGTCTTGATAAAGTAAATATTCAAAATTGCACTAGTCATTTAGGGCTCAAATGTATGAATTGCTCAACTATGTTCAGGTAGATGTTTGAAGCATTCACAAGTGTTTAGAATAGATAGTATGATAGTTAAATAATCTATTTGGTTTCATGCTTGGGATATTGACGACTCACATTTCTTATTTGAAAATTAATACAGAGATATTGAGGACAAGAAAAATGATATGCTCATATATGGAAGGCATGTGATAAAGTGACAATGGAATTGAAGTTGTAGTAGATTCTTAAGTTAAAAAAAAAAAAAAAGTTAACACTAGGTATGAGTCTGAAAATGTGTATTGCATGACTGAAATTGTTTATTTCCATATTATAAAATAGTGTTTGACATGACGTAAGTACCTGTCTAGTTTAGCTAAGGATGATTGACAGTTAATATTCAATTTGATGGATCATGGTCATGTTATTCTACGAGGCACGTTTAAGATCTGAATGCATAAATATATTATTGGAGAACGATCTTGAAAATCTGGGTCTTGACCAGATTATGCGTATAAATAACTGCAGGGCCATATAGCTCTTGATCAAGCAGTGTTTCCTGAAAATACTCCGGGTTTTGTACTGGATGCATTTGCACGTTCTTCCCTTTGGAAAGTTGGACTTGATTACCGACATGGTATTTTTCTGTAACGCTACTATTTTGTAGAATTCTTTTTTTCCCACATGATGTGATAAAATGAATATACTGTTATCACTAAATACTTTTGGTTATTGTATCAGGAACTGGTCATGGGGTAGGAGCTGCATTAAATGTTCATGAAGGTCCGCAAAGTATTAGCTTTCGTTTTGGCAATATGACTCCCTTGCTTAAAGGCATGATTGTCAGCAATGAACCAGGCTATTATGAAGACCATGCCTTTGGTATTCGAATTGAGGTATTTGCACCTGTTTAGGATATATTGTACTATTCTGGGTATAGCTATACCAACAAAAAAAACGGCTGGTTCTTGTTTGAAGTATTACTTGAACCCCAATGATAGTCATAATCTACTTATTACTGTATACAATTTGCATGCCCAAAGATAGCGATTTTGTATGAATGTACAATCATATTCCTCTTTTTCTTTGCATTAAGGTTGACTGAGGTGTACCCTAGAGTCTGTCACTCTGTTGTCGCTTATGATGAGTAATGAATTTGTGGTTCATGCAACCTTTACAAATTATATTTAAAGTTAATGTAATACATTATGCAGAATCTTCTATATGTCAAAGAGATTGACACACCTAACCGTTTCGGAGGAATTACATATATTGGATTTGAGAAGCTTACTTTTGTCCCCATACAGGTGTGTGAAATTATATTTTCTAGCTTGTTTGTACATAACTTACCGTTCTTATACAATTGGTCAACATATTTAAGCTTCCTAAGCTGTTAATAGTTCATAAAAGGAATTGTTTCTTCACTTTTCTTTTCTTTCTGTTCTTCTAGTTGTGGGCGTTTTAATTCCCGAGATGATTCTTATTACATACTAATGCCAAATTCATTATGCAGACTAAATTGGTTGACCTAACCCTGCTATCTGCTGCTGAGATCGATTGGCTCAATGATTACCATTCACAAGTTTGGGAAAAGGTAAATTTTCATCCCTTTATTAGTAAAAATAAATATGATACGATAACGATATTATTGTCATTATCGTTGTCTTTTGCTATCATTATCAGTATAATTGTTAGTTTTTTTCTATAATCTTAAATTGAATAAAACATGGTACTAAACAAGATAACAACTTATATCCAATATAGAAGCCAACTCTTCTATATAATGGTCTTCTACTTGCGAGAAGCATACCAACTCTCTAATGGTGGTTCGACCAAAAATACCAAATCAATATATCAAATAAAGAATGACTATATATTATTTCTAAGCCCTATATCTAGATTTTTGTTGCAAGAATTCGTAACCTATTAAAACTAATCAATCGTGGTCTTTATCTGAAAGAGAATACTTATCTAATAAAACAAAAAAGCGCCCGTATAAAAAAATAACAGATAGTAAAAATAGCACTATTTCTTGGACTTAAGAATATGCGCTTTTCAATCAACTTCCTTTAGTATTGTATGTCGTTATAATAGTGAAACTCTATTGGTCACGTTGATGTAAAAAATCGTATTTTGTTATAAGGTGAAGTAAAAGTGACCTTTATTTTTGTTATGACTGTATTATATAAAACGTTTGGCGTGCCTTGAAAGAATGAACAATTCGGAACCACTCAAGGGTGGCCTAGTGGTAAAGGCTTGTGACTATCATCACTAAAATGTGTGAGGCCTCAAGTTCAATTCCTGCTAGGTGCAAACAACCCAACAACCCTGAACTGGTCACACTAACCTCCTGAAAAGGAGTTTGTGTGGCTGTGGGCTCAAACCGCGTGGATTAGTAGGCCAAAAGCTCGGAAACCATGGTTACTCAATTGATAAAAACAATGAACAATTTGAATATTGAAATGATAGGCTTCATTTTCTGGATG
Organism: Artemisia annua; assembly: GCA_014162995.1. Lineage (NCBI taxonomy): Eukaryota > Viridiplantae > Streptophyta > Magnoliopsida > Asterales > Asteraceae > Artemisia > Artemisia annua. Next base: position 125,191 of record LBNU01030776.1, on the reverse strand, counting down.
GCCAGAATAGTTCATCTTCTAGAATAATGTAAAGTACCAAATCAGAACATTATGTTTAAGTAGAAGTAACGTATATTTTTGTTTTAACTTCAGTCATGAAATAAAAAATACAGAATATGCTTGAAACAATCGACAATGTTCTCTTGTCCCATGAAATTGTGATTTTTGACTGGCAATATGTTTTTAGAGCGGTTCACTGTAATAAAAGTTCCAAGTACCCTTACATAACTTAAAAATTTCCAATGATGAACATCTACATTTTTTCTGGTAAAGTTTCCGAAATAGAAGTTGTTGATATTTCCTTGTGATGGGAGAAAATTGAAATAGCTAGTTCTATAGACCCCTACTATAGTGCTATAGGATAAGGATTGCTATTAAGTTCACTAAGACTGGGTGTGGTAGGTAGCCCCCCCCCGGGGCGCCCCTCGCGCCGCCCCCCACTCCTCACCCACCCGTTGTTCTTAAGACATTCACCCCCACCCACGCGTTGTGACCGATTTTGAGCACAAGTCGGTCAATAGACTGACCGACTTGTGAAGGTTGTGTGTATGTGTGGGTTTAGTTTTTGTGGGGGTATATTTGTGTATAAGCAGGGTATGTTTGGGTGGTGATGTCGGTTGTCTTATTACAAAATCCAAGATAACATGAGTAGCCAGTTCTGTAGATCCCTAATATAGTGCTATAGACCCCTACATAAAGAACTTTGAACTTTTAATAGTTCTGTCGAAACTGTCTCCTCTAATTTCATTGCCAGTTCTTCTCAGTTTGTGCATGTTTTGTTTGAAATGATATTTACCTACATTTCTTTCAGGTTTCACCATTGGTGGATGGGTCTGCACGTGAGTGGCTTTGGAATAACACACGCCCAGTTGCAAAACCATGATTCTTTATATCATTGTTGCATTACATGTGTTTACAATAAGGGTTATTATTTCATCTGTATATAAAACATGGTACTGGGGAAGGGATTCGTTGAATTACATTTGTTACATGACACAATATTTTTCAAGTACAGATATTCAGTTGACAATCAAAACATGTTGATAATATCTGTGTCTGATGATAGTTAACCCATGTTGATAAATCAGTGACTGATGATATCGTTGTGAAATTATCACAAGGTCATAGTCATATATAAAAGGACCCACAGGTCCGGTTTTCGAAGGACTAATGATAACCTGGTCAATTGGTAAATTAGCCACGGCTGCTGACTTGCCTAGGTATTCTGTTACTATTTTATCTGGGCCTATAGATTTGTTTAATGATGTCCTATTAGTGATACAACAATTGTGGGATTTAGTTCAGCCTACGCGTGGATATTTGTCTGATCACTTTAAGTGTTTTGGCAAGTGATTGTCACTTTGATTCTTGTTTCAAATTCTTAACAGTTGCTTTGAAGTCGCAATTCTACACCTAACTGATTGTTACGATATGTAGAAAGAGGGGGAAGCTATTATAGAAGGGGCACATGATGTCAGGATCAGCGTTACTATTGTCAAGCTAGTGCAACTTAGGCTTGGATTAGTGTAATACTAGTATTTCATAGAACCTCTTAAACGTACCACCTGGGTCAAGTGCGAGGAGTTGTCCTTGTTGCACGACTTTAGTAAGAAATTCGTATTGATTCTTACCTAGAATACACTTGATTCTGTTACTGGTTTAATCTGTTATAATCTTTTAGGAATGGTAATTGTCGGTCCTGTAACCATTACTCAGTTTTGTCAAGTTTTAATCTTACTTTATCAAAATCTACATATGCTTTTAGGGTTTGGAGATCTTCAAGAGCATCCTGCTAATTGACTAACATCCTAATCTTATCCTACTAAAGTCTTTTGTCTTAGAAAAGGAATGGACCCAATGTCTTGAAATGCATCTTTATGTTGCACTAAAAGTTGTGAGGATATGCTGTCAATGCAAGTGACTAGTGTGGTATTTAACTTGTTTTATTCCCCTTTATAAAAAGGAGTAAAGTTAAAACTTTGTCCTTCATAATTTACACACAATCGCACCTTTCATCTTTTTCACAAAGTAAGTACACCTGCTGTCCGTGATCTTGTCAATTTTTGCATGTTTAATCCTTTTCACGAACGGCTGTTTGTAGCTTCTGTTAGTCACCCTCATGTGCATAAAATGTGAAGGTATTTATGTCTTCTCCCACCACAATTACCCACTTTAATATCTTTCTCTTTTATACTTTTGTCAACACAATCACAATCATAAAACCCTAAATTCCCAAATTACTAAATTAAAATGGAACATTGTTTTTGTGGGGATCCCGCCATATAGCTTGGGCTGAGCAAACGGACCGTTTCGACCGGACCGACCGACGGACCGGACCGAGATCGACCGGACTAGCGGTCCGGTCTCGGTCTCGAGTTTTTCCTTATTTTGGTCCAGTCCAATCCGGTCTAAAAACCGACCATTTTGCCTTCTTGGACCGGACCGACCGAAGGACCGGACCGGAGCGAGACCGTCAGGACCGGACCGAACACATTCGGTCTCGGTCTTGGTCGGTCCGGTCTGGTCTTCGACCGATGATCAGCCCTAATATAGCTTGTCTATGATGTACGAACAATGGAGGGACCCCACAAAAACAATGTTCCATTAGTTGGGTAAGTTGGGAATTTAGATTTCTATGATTGTGAGTTTGTGTGTTTGAAAAGTGTTGGTGCAGACAAGTGTAAAAAAGAGTAAAAGATATTAAAGTGGGTAGTTGTGGTAGGAAAATGCACAAATACCCTCACGATTTAGACATGTGAAGATGACTAACAGAAGCTGCAAATGGCCATCCATGGAAAGGACTGAACATGCAAAAATTGACAAGATCAAGGAGGATCAGTGTACTTACTTTGGAATGAAAGGTGCAATTGTATATAACATTTACGGCTTGTTTGTTTACTATTTTGATTTGAGTTATGTTTAAATAAAAGATGACTTAATGTGAATTTTTTTTCTTATTACTTTATATTTTCAGTTATTTTTTTCAATTAAGTCATAAACAACTATTTTTGACATGACTTTTTAAAATAATTTTTTTTTTTTTTTTTTTAATAATAAAGAAAAGAAGTTTTGCTAACGCTTGAATACTAAATTAATTAATTAGCAATATTCACAACAAAAAAGAAACAATATTGGCTATTAATCGGTAAAAAGTGATTTATGTACAACATCTACTATATATTTGATTGAAAAATTCGAATCAAAGATTATATTAATTCTACTTTTTAAGTCGCATGCTTCATTACAGATGTAACTCTATATTTGGCTTGTATTTTTTTTTAGTTATAGAGATTTTGCACAACTTCTTTAAGAATTGGGCATTTGGTTCGTTGTAATCTACCATAATTGGATGTATTTGTAATTTAATTATATTACGTAGGCTGTTTGATTCGCAGAATAGACGAAGTTTTAATTNACCATTTTGCCTTCTTGGACCGGACCGACCGAAGGACCGGACCGGAGCGAGACCGTCAGGACCGGACCGAACACATTCGGTCTCGGTCTTGGTCGGTCCGGTCTGGTCTTCGACCGATGATCAGCCCTAATATAGCTTGTCTATGATGTACGAACAATGGAGGGACCCCACAAAAACAATGTTCCATTAGTTGGGTAAGTTGGGAATTTAGATTTCTATGATTGTGAGTTTGTGTGTTTGAAAAGTGTTGGTGCAGACAAGTGTAAAAAAGAGTAAAAGATATTAAAGTGGGTAGTTGTGGTAGGAAAATGCACAAATACCCTCACGATTTAGACATGTGAAGATGACTAACATACGCTGCAAATGGCCATCCATGGAAAGGACTGAACATGCAAAAATTGACAAGATCAAGGAGGATCAGTGTACTTACTTTGGAATGAAAGGTGCAATTGTATATAACATTTACGGCTTGTTTGTTTACTATTTTGATTTGAGTTATGTTTAAATAAAAGATGACTTAATGTGAATTTTTTTTCTTATTACTTTATATTTTCAGTTATTTTTTTCAATTAAGTCATAAACAACTATTTTTGACATGACTTTTTAAAATATTTTTTTTTTTTTTTTTTTAATAATAAAAAAAAGAAGTTTTGCTAACGCTTGAATACTAAATTAATTAATTAGCAATATTCACAACAAAAAAGAAACAATATTGGCTATTAATCGGTAAAAAGTGATTTATGTACAACATCTACTATATATTTGATTGAAAAATTCGAATCAAAGATTATATTAATTCTACTTTTTAAGTCGCATGCTTCATTACAGATGAAACTCTATATTTGGCTTGTATTTTTTTTAGTTATAGAGATTTTGCACAACTTCTCTAAGAATTGGGCATTTGGTTCGTTGTAATCTACCATAATTGGATGTATTTGTAATTTAATTATATTACGTAGGCTGTTTGATTCGCAGAATAGACGAAATTTTAATTCAAATTACATTACGAAACTTCAAACCAAACGAATCTTTCTTCTTCAAATTCAAATTTCCAAATTCCAAATTCCAAACGCTAGAGATACTAGCCAAATTCAAATCAAACGATCGATTCCCAAAAACGATCCAAAATAAACCGAACAAATACAAATGCCGATAATCTTCAAAACAAAGAATCAAACATTAACCGACAAATTCAAACTCTTGAATACTAAATTAATTAATTAGCAATATTCACAACAAAAAAGAAACAATATTGGCTATTAATCGGTAAAAAGTGATTTATGTACAACATCTACTATATATTTGATTGAAGAATTCGAATCAAAGATTATATTAATTCTACTTTTTAAGTCGCATGCTTCATTACAGATGTAACTCTATATTTGGCTTGTATTTTTTTTTAGTTATAGAGATTTTGCACAACTTCTTTAAGAATTGGGCATTTGGTTCGTTGTAATCTACCATAATTGGATGTATTTGTAATTTAATTATATTACGTAGGCTGTTTGATTCGCAGAATAGACGAAGTTTTAATTCAAATTACATTACGTAGGTTGTTTGGTTTGCGTTGTAATTGTAATTCAGTCATTGCAATTACATCAAAGGAGGGAATTCAAATTACATGAGAAATTAGATGAATAGTTTGAATTACGTTGTAATTCAGAATTTTATAATAATAATAATAATAATAATAATAATAATAATAATAATAATAATAATAATAATAATAATAATAATAACTTTTATAGGATTAGTTCGCTATAGCTAGAGGAGTGGGCCAGTTAATAACTCTCAGCTCCCCATCATTTCTTGATAAATCCTTTTGTTCTTTCCTATAAGTTCTTATAATAATATATATAATAATATAGATTAATAATAATAATAATAAATAATATAATAATAATAATATAATATAATATAATTATATTTACTTTATTAATAATAATAATTAATTATTATTATATTATATTATTATTATTATTATATATATTATTAGTTGCTAAATTCTAATAAAATACATTATAATAAAAATAAAAATATAATAATAATAATTAATAATATAATAATATAATAATAATTAATAATAAGTGAGTTAATAATAAAAAATAAAATAAAAAATATGCTAATAAATAAGAACGAATATAAATAACAATATTATTAATAATTAATAATAGTCATAATAAATAAGTATAATAATATAATAAATAATTCATTACTTTATTATTTTATTATTATTATCATTATATTATATATTATTATACTATTTTCTTTTTTTGAATTACTTACGTAAGTCAATAAACATGAGTGACAGGATACATCATTACAATTAACGTATTTCAACTTTTGAATTGTAATTCTTCAAATAACAATTCCTTTGATGCATTACAATTGCTTCAAAACCATCTGTGACAGACGCCCCTTAAGCTTTCTTAGTTCATCCGGTAATTTTCAAATGAATGAAACGGATTTTAAAATTATTGGTTAAGGTATCAATATGTAAAAACATATAGTACGAGACCATGTCTTTGATGAAAAGTTTTAACTCACCCGAGATTTAAGTTGTGAAAAATGAATAATCTTTCATATTGACTGATGTATTATGTATTATTGGGAAAAAAAAATTTCACACTTAATTGTCATTCTTTTATATTAATACATGATTTATTCAAATTAAATTAATCTTTTTTTTATATATTAATAAATATTTTTTTTTTTAAACTAAGAATAATTACATCATTCTCGGAGGTTATATGTTTATTTTAACTATAAAACATCAATCTATAGTGTGACAAAAATATAATATTGTTTTTGGAATTCACAAATTACCGCGTACATTAATGCTCGTATTGTTACGACACATAGGCGAATTATAAGTTCAATTTCTTCTTATTTAATCTTTAAGCAAAAATCTAATGATTGGTTCCTTATATAAGAGATGTCTAAAACTTGTTGATCATGGTCAAACCTTATTTATATTATATTTTTAACTTTTGTGCGATAATTATATCATTTAAAGTTGGCGCATTTTTTAAATATGCTTTCACATACCCAACCTTCATATGATATCCTTTTTGCACAAAAGTAAAAGTACGATACTAGATACTTTAGTTGTACGATAACTCAAAAGAAATCGAGTTATACTTCAATGCCTTTTGGTGAAAGAAAAGAAGTTAAATTATATTAAACTTTGTTTTATCATATTCTATAACTTTTAGATTGCTACAAAATATTATATACAATACATTACATTAAGTTATAATATGCTTTCATTGTATTATAACTAGCATAAAAGGAGCCACGCTACGTTGCGGACTTTTATTTTTCATTTATCAAGTTACAAAAATTATGAAGTTCATAATATTAGACAATTTTAATATTTTTGATGATTTTAATGGAAAAATAGTTTATTATGAGATGTTACTTTATCTTTCTCCTACATAATATTTAAAATGAAAATTATAATCAATCTTCATTCTCATATTAAGTTTTAACTAATTTTCATTTGGAATAGCACGTTGTGCGTGTATTGATGAGGTGACATGTGATTTTTTTATGCGGGAATAAATTAGAATCACGTATTTCTTAAACTTTTGATGAGTTTGTAAATACTCATCATTTTTGTCTTATATGAACTGCAAAAACATTCAAAAACACTCAGAAATGCATCAAAATACTGAAAATATCCCAGAATTGTGTTTTATATGTTTTAGATGCAAAATGTTTAAAAACAGATAAAAAACGAACAAAGTTGCATAATTGGCAGTTTCAGTCCCCCAACTTTCAAAACTTGTCAAAATTAGTCCCTGAGCATTAATTTTGGAAGATAATTCACCAAAGGTCCTTTTAAATCACAAATAAACATATTTAGTCCTTTGGTGTGAAATTTCATAAAATTACAAGTTTAGTCCCTGCATTTTGCAAAATTGACAAAAATGGTCCCTGGGATTTAAAAACTTTGAAAAAAAATCAATTTTGGTCCTTGTGCTACTCATCTTTGGCAGGAATGGTCCTTGGGTGAAAAGTTTGGTGAATTTACATGATTGGTCCCTGGAGTTTCAAAGTTTGGCAGAAATTGTCCTTGGAGGTGTAAAAATGGAAAATATCAAATGTGGTCCTTGTATTACTCAAACTTGGCATATCTCAACCTTTTGTGAACTTTGGAAAAGTGTCAAACTCAGTCCCTTGAAATCCAAAAATTTACAAAAGAAGTCCTTGTGCTTTTCATTCATAAAACCAAACGGACCCATTATTTATTACCACAAAACACAACCCATTAACCCTACCTTTAGCCCAGAAATTCCCAGGCCCAACAAAACAAACCCACACCCCCTTTTTGATATGTTTGACTTCGGTCAAACTTCAAAACCACTCACCCCGTTCCTCCTTTCCCTCCCTCACTGAAACATAAAACCACCATGCCACATCTCTGGTATTCGTCCCAACTTGCAAACCAATCCACCACCCACCTTATCCCTTCCAATTACACACTCCCAGGCATTAAATGCCCACCTGCAACAAAGCAACAGACCCCAATTGCTTATCTACCACTTTTTGGCGCCAAAAGCCATTTAAATGGCTGGGATCAATTGCAGCTAATCCAAAGGGCTCAGACTTGCTGGGATTTGACCACTGGGACCCACAAAGACTAATTCTTCATCTATAAAGCAAGAAAGAAGCAGGGAGAAGAAGTGGTAGTCGTAGTGTAGCATATTGTCATTTAAATGTATTTTCATTCCTTAGTTAAAACAGTTTGTAATCAACATTTTAAGTATAATTTCAAGTCTCTTTTACCTCAATTTTAAGTTTCCAGTTATATTTATGAATTTGCCGATTTTCACTCAAAAATCTAATATTGCTTTAATGTAGTTAAAGTTGCTGTTTAGTGATTTAATAAGCTCATTTAGGTTATTGAGAAGCTTTTATAAGCCTCTTAACCCTTTTTATCAGTTCCCATTCAAAATATAGAAAAACCACAAAAATACCTAATAAATAGTGTGAAAATAAAAAATCAAGAAAAGAAGATGATGAAGCAATGGAGCAATGTTTGTCTTGGATTGCAAATGGTTTAGAAGCTCTTAGGAGCAATTAGGATGTGAATTTGGTCCTTGGTTCACTTGTTCTCAGCATAAATCCATTGTAAGCCATTATCTCATCTTTTGGCATTTGTACTGTAGATTAGCTATTAACTTCTTATCTGTGTTCTTCTATGTTTATTTGGCATGTATTAGTGATATTATTGCCTAAAATGTCTAGCTTGTTCATGGAAATCTTTGGTTGCTCAGTTTTTCACATTCACTATCAAAATAGCTTACATATGATTTATGATCATTAGTTGTT
>LBNU01030776.1:86042-115591 GCA_014162995.1 Artemisia annua | reverse complement strand
CCAAATCACTCATTCCCAGAACGTTTCCAAAACACAATTTCAATCTCGCTGGGACTTAACGACCCGTGAGTACACTGTGCTTTCAACGGATCATAAATTGATTTCTCCTCTCTCAGATTTGACTTGTTGACCACACCTGGTTGACTTGTTAGTTTGGGAGGAGTCAACTTTGCATTCTTTTTTCTCTAAAAGTGTTGTAATATTATACTCTCTTGATTGTATTTTGTAATTTCTTTTCAGAATAGAAATTTTAATATAGATAAACATTTTAAACTTTTAATAAAAGTGTTCATAACTAAAATTATTTTAATATTGTGCTTATTCGCGATAAAGTTTTGAATACCTCTGCATTGATAAAACTTTTTATAAAGAAGTTGCTAAAACTTAAAACCTTCAATGAGAAATATTATAAAAAAGCTAAAAATATTTGTATACTTGATAATTAAATTTCAAAATTATGTGAGATCAATAAATAATGAAAATGCATGTCAACATCTGTTATTTGAAATATAGTTTAGGGATATCTTCAAAGCACAAACTTACTAGAAAATATTTTGTTAAAAAAATGTTTGTCGGAAATAAAACATGCCTCTTTAATATTTCTAATTAGTTTTAGCTTCATTTAGTTATGCAATATATTATATTAATCCAGTCTTACTATCTATAATAGATACAACAGATTGCCCATGATTATATTATACAAAGTAGCATAGTATAATATAATATATAAAAGTATCAAAAATTAAAGTATATGTTTTGATTATTACAAATATTTAAATGCATTAAATTAATTTGTAATTATTGAATGTGTCGTAATATAATTTAATTTTATGTAATATATATGGTATTTGATTAGTGCAACTAATTTTTTGTTTATTATTATTATTATTATTATTATTATTATTATTATTATTATTATTATTATTAAAAGTCAACTTTGTTCATAAATCAAAAAGTCAAAATTTTTAGTGAATTTTTTTTTGAATAAACTTGACAATTTTCTCTAGGCTTCAATATTAGGATTCAGACCTTGTGCTTTTTAGATAACATAATTTGGTTGCTAATCTTTATTAGGGTATTTTTATTTATTTTTATCTCTTAATCTAAACTGCTTATTTTCTAGCTTTAGTTTGGTACTTTTTCTCTCACCTCCTCTGCTGCAGCAGCACCACCCCCACTGCCACCACTTTGGTGGGTCCCACAGGCCACCTTAGTGGGCCCCAGTGGGTGTTCTTGGATCCATTGTGTTCCCAAGCTTGCTGTCTCACCATTCCATCCAAGCTTTTGAGCTTAAGCTCTGTGGACCCCACCCTAGATCAGCTCAAAGTTTGTCCCATTTTCTGTGTGAAATCAAGGAATCCAAGAGCTTATTCTAGCTTATTGGCTTATTCTTTGGATCTCTTTTGTTTTTTCTTGCTTATATCAGTCCACTTTACTTTTTTGAACTTAATTTCACCCCTGTGGACCCCACAGAAGCTGATTTCTAGCTTAAGTCAACAAAAGTCAACTATTAAGCATTTATGTGTCCATTTTGCTTATTTTTAAGTTATAGAAAAGTTGTTTTTACAAAAGTTCTTTTTTTTTTAAGTATAAAATAGTTTTCCAAAAGAAAAACCAGAAAAATCCAAAATAAAATTAAGTGATAGCTTCTATTTAATATTATTTATCTCTTTAATTTTCCTTTTTAGCTTTTTATTAAGTAATTTGCATTTTTATATTTTTATTAATTTTCTTTTATATTAAAGTATTCTTAGTAATTTTTCCAGAATTTTATATTGTCATTTAGTATTTATTAGATTTAATATTAGTTTTATTAATATTTAAGTATTAAATAGCAAAATTAGTTTTTATTAATCACTATCTAGTTTTTATATTTTTCCTAGCTCTTATATAATATAAATTATTTTTAGGAATATTTTCATAATTATTACTGTTTATTTACTATTTATCTTAATTAAATTAGTTTAAATAGTTCTTAATTAGTAATTAAGTAAATAATTAATAAAATAGTGTAATAATAGTTTTTATAAACTTTTTATAATTTTTTAGGGTTCCTGTATTAGTTAATTAGTTTTATAAAATATTTTATAATTTTCTAAGTCATTTTTAGTATCATTAGTAACTTAAATTAATTTAATTAGTTTAATTAATATAATTAGTAATTAATTAATATTAAAATCACAAAAAGACAAAAAGAAATATTTTTAGTTTTTATATTATTTTTAAGTTATTTAAGAATTTTTAAAAATAAATTTTCATTTTCTTAGCTTCAATTAATATTATATTAAATTTAGTTTAATTTAAATAGTTATAATAAGTATTAGATAGTTTTTAATTAATATTAAATAATAAAATAATCAAAAAAATATTTTTCTTTTTTATAAAATTTTCTTTTTATATTAAGTTTGTAAAAAGTCATTTTCACCCCCTGTAGTTTATTTTGTGTAAATTCCCACGTTTCCAGCACGCATTTACGTTTTTAGATTAACTGATTCCCAGTAATTGTTAATATATGTTATTTATATCATTTCCAATAGTGTAAAATCAATCCAAATCTTTATCTTGTTACTATTCCCAAATCACTCATTCCCAGAACGTTTCCAAAACACAATTTCAATCTCGCTGGGACTTAACGACCTGTGAGTACACTGTGCTTTCAACGAATCATAAATTGATTTCTCCTCTCTCAGATTTGACTTGTTGACCACACCTGGTTGACTTGTTAGTTTGGGAGGAGTCAACTTTGCATTCTTTTTTCTCTAAAAGTGTTGTAATATTATACTCTCTTGATTGTATTTTGTAATTCTCAGAATAGAATTAATATAGGATAAACGATTTTAACCTTTTAATAAAAAGTGTTCATAACTAAATTATTTTAATATTGTGCTTATTCGCGATAAATTTTGAATACCTTCATGATAAAACTTTTTTATAAAGAGTTGCTAAAACTTAAAACCTTCAATGAGAAATATTATAAAAAAGCTAAAAATTTTTATACTTGATAATTAAATTTCCAAAATTATGTGAGGATCAATAAATTAATGAAAAGGCATGTCAACATTTTATTTGAAATATAGTTAGGGATATTTCAAAGCACCAAACTTACTAGAAATATTTTGTTAAAAAAATGTTGTCGGAAATAAAACATGCCTCTTTAATATTTCTAATAGTTTTAGCTTCATTTAGTTATTGCAATATATTCATATTAAATCCAGTCTTACTAATCTATAATAGATACAACAGATGCCCATGATTATTTATACAAAGTAGCATAGTATAATAATAAAAAAGTATTCAAAAATTTAAAGTATATGTTTTGATTTATTACAAATATTAAAGGCATTAAATTATTTTAATTATGAATGTGTCTAATATAATTAATTATGTAATAATATGTATTTGATTAGTGCAACTAATTTTTTTTTTTATTATTATTTATGTATTATGTATTATTATTATTATTATTATATATAACAATAATAGTAGTATACTTATATTATATTATATCATACTATAATATAGTGTCTTAGAGTATTTTATTTATATGCTACATTTTTACAATTTAAATAATTTTAAAATGTGCTANGGATTGATTCAAAGCAACTCAAGCGTCTCAATTAATAGTTAGTTTAGTCTTTTACCTTCCCGTCCATGAGTTACAAATATTTATCAACTATATAATGTGGTCAAAAATCACACACAACAAACCACAAACTTCCTCCACACCGTGGTACATTGGGCTACAACTTATTATGGTGGTAAATTAAGCATCATATCGTCTTACTTATTTAGCACATTGATTTATATGTTTTATGTAAATTTCCGTGTGTTGTGTGTGTGAACAATGTAGGACATAAAGATTGGTGCCTTAGGAGTTTGGTAAGAACATTCATCTTCTCATATGGTTTAAGAGAATCCTACACTTTGTTGCTTACAATTAAGTAGAACATTGACGAACATTTTCAATGTTGATCGAAATGCAATATATTAATTAACTGCAATTTATGTTACTAATATCACTATTCTAATTGTTTTTTGTAGTGCGTCAAGAAGCATTAAAGAAAGAGATCGAAAGTCTAAAAAATTGTTATCAAGAAACAAAACAGTGCCAAAAGGCAATGAACAACACCAACAAGAACAACGCCACGGCACGGGTGAATGGAATACTTAGCATTCATATTAGCAGTACGTACAGATTTAAACATCGCAATATTTTACCTTCATGTAATACGATAAACGGGTTATACTATGATTCGGTTAGCAAAGTAAGTTTATTGAAAATAATGTCGACGAACATCAATTTTTAGTCAATAATTATTAGCTACACTTTCGTTGGTGCATTTTAAATATTTTTGCTCTTAATTAGTTTTTTTTTGCCGTGTGTTAATGTCACTTCTATAATTAAACGTCTTGGAATATTGCCATGACTTTGATTGTTGAATGACTGTGTTAAATTTCTGCCGGATGTTACATATTGAAAATGGGGTAATATTAATAAAAAATATCTTCACATATCATCTTAACAATGAGAATCCTCTAAATCGAAAGAAGTATATAAAGGAGAAGAAAATTGTGTTTAGTTAAATGTGGGGTTATTGAATTGATTGGAGCGGGTTGTATGTTCGGACATGGGTCATTCGATCTGGATTTTTTTATTATACGAGTATATTCTTACTCTTGAATATACTAATTACTTTTTTTATTTTTATATTTTGTTAAAATAAAATTTGTTTATAGTTCGCTTTAATAATGTTCATTTATTTGAACAACAAAGTCGCTTTCACAAAAATGATAGTTCAAACAGAACGAAAATAGTCCGAACATTTCCAAAAAAAAAACAATTAGATCCAATATGTGTGCATTGCATGGGTTCTGAGGCATTCAAACATGTGTGCATCGCACCGGGAATGAATATAAAAGGTCTCCAACATTAATGTCATCGCTTCATATTTAAAATAATTATGTACTTATACATATTAAAAATTACATGTGAAGGAGACTCTTTCAATGTAACATTCTTGAAAAAAAGTCTCGTTCACATATACTCTTTTAATGTCAATAAACTATGTGTATATTGGTCCACAATTTTCCCCATTACTACCAACCCGACAATTTACACAATCATTTTCGCACGGGTCGGAGGCCGCCCAATTTTATTTATTGATAAAAATTAGTGGCAAAACATAGTTTTTGAACTCGACCTCAATTAAAACTGACAGAAATAAAGGCACCACATTTTTCATTTGCCATGCTAACAAAAGTTTTTGGTAACATCAACAACTTAGGAACTTATTGACCAACAAAAGTTGTGGAACATTACAATTGATGAAACTTAATTGTCAATAAACTATTTTAAATGTGTCGTTTATGCTTAGAAAATATGTGATACCATTCACAATTTTAGATATATAATGATGAAAATAAGGCCGAAGCTACATGTCAAATAAACTATTTAAATGTGGTGTCATGCTTAGAAAAGATGTGATACAATCACAACTTAATATATAAGACGCAAATATGTACCGAAGATTACATATTAGTTTTATATCAAAGTATAGAGATGTTACAATTATTGAGATAAATACAATAATCTAAACTTTATAAATAACTAACTAATATGCCATAAAAAGTTTTAAATATAATATTATAATCTTGAGAATAAATCAAAAATATAAACTTTATAAATAATACTAATATGTCATAAAAAGTTTTAAAATAAAATTTTACCGATCAACTAAGGCCATACTTAAAAAGTCTAATAACAAAAAAAATTACTGCACATTAACACTAGACCAATAGGATAGGCCCGTGTGCAACGCACGGTCTGAATTTACTCTTTAGTGAAAATCAAGATAATATAGTAATTATAGTTTATTTAATGTGCATTCAATGCATATTTAATGTAAATTTTTGTGTTAATTGGAAATGTGTGGTTTATTTATTAGACATTACCTCTGCCCAGTGGGCATTGGTTAGCAAAACCCTATTATGAAATATGAGTTCAATAAATGTTAATTTTATATTCAAACTGGTCTTACGAATTTGTAGTTTATATATATATATATATATAAGTATATATATATATATACTATATATATATATAATATATATATAATGAGAAATCTTACCTACATCCAAGTGTAGCAATTAGCTACACATCCTTTTGTAAAATCTTTTAAAAATGTACAGTTCAGCCCCTTGCAACATTATGCAGGGGCTGAACTGACATTTTTTAAATTTTTTTACAAAGGGATGTGTAGCTAATTGCCTACATTTAAGTGTAGCTAACATTACTCACCATATATATAAATATATATATATTATCTATATATATATTATATATATATATATATATATTTATACTATAATATATATATATATATATATATATATATTATATATCTTTTATATATAAAACAAAACCCCAAGTGGGGGACTTTATCCATTTTCAAAAAAACTTAAAACCATCCTTATTTAGTAATAATATTATTTAGAAAAAAAGATTATTTTCTTATTTAGATAAATATTTATATTTATCCATAACACAAGTAGAAGATAAATAACAAAAAATATAGATAAGATGCAATTAAAAATAGGATTAAAATTTTTAATAATTTACCTTTAATAATAAAAACTATAATTAACATCATAAATCAAACAAAACAAAGATTTAAATTATTGTTTTTTAAATAAATAAAAATATATGATTCAAAAAATTTTTAAAAAAAACGCCGCGCGTGCGCGGTATTTAACTATTGATTCTAACAACAACTCATATAATTATTGTATTACTCATTTCTTGATTAATGATATTTATAAAAAAAAAAAAAAAAAAAAAAAAAAAAAAAAAAAAAAAAAAAAAACTTATTATTTATGTGAATACTTGATTGTGACAAAGGTTAAACTATAAGTCAATTTTAATAAAGTAATATATATTAACATCAAATGAGTTCATAATTGAAAACGTTTTCAAAAATATTAAACAAACAAAACCAATATACGTAGTTGTTGTTGCAGCATTAACTCTTGATTAGATTTACAAATCTTGACTTATGTATAGCTATGTACTTGTAGTTAAAAAGTCAACAGCTCAAAAATTGAACTTGGCAATAATAACCTTGATTACCAAAAAAGCAAGTGTTTACGGTGAGTCATCTCTCCAACTTATCCTCAAGAAACAAACAAGAAACCATAAAAAGCAGTCTTTAATGCTCCGTCCCACTGACAGCAAACAACCGATTTAGACTCTTTAACAATTACCACTATTTAAACCCCAAACATACACACATATATTTTCTCCTAATAAAATTACTAGTCATAGGGTAACTGAGGTTGAAAAATGGGAGAAGAGCAAGGAAAGAAAGTACTGGAGGAAGGATGGTTAGCTGCAAGATCCACCGACATTGAACTGACCGGGATTCAGCTCACCACAACTCAGCCTCCTTCTTCCGATACCTCCCACTGGATGCCAGCTGTCGTTCCCGGAACGTATATATTCTCCATCACTTTGCAAACACACATTCTCTCTAATTACTGATCATCTTCCTAATATTAGTTATTATCACAAACTTATATAATACATACATATTTTATAGTTTTTCTAGCAATATTGATTTATACCAATGTTTTTGCTTTGTTGGTGCACTGTCATAATGTGTATTAAATACGTTATCTAGTTTAAAAGAGAATTCTTGCTTAATAATAAATTACACATTAGCAAACCCTATCTATATTACTCTAGTTAATTGCTACAGTAATATATATGAGTTTGTCTAGCGGATGCCCTCATGGCGATGGTTAAGGTGACTGACTATAAAAGGAAATTTTGAGTTTATTAAATTCAAAACTAGATTGTGTATGGAATGCATTTTTTAATTTAAAAAGAAAGTTTGAGTTTAATAAATACGGGTACAGTTTAACTAGCGCATTGAGGACATTTGTTAGACAAACCAAATATCTTAGTATCAATTGGTTTGTATAATTCTATAATGGAATACTTTGAGCGATTTAAACACTGAATGCTCCATCTAGTTTCTTGCTTCTTGTGAATTGGATTTATTATATTGTTTCATAGAATCCAGCGTCTAGTACATGATAGTTCGCTTAACTTGTTTGAACTTTGAGGGGTCCTAGTTATATTCAGTTCTTACAGCTAAGATAAATCTTGTCCTCGCCACTTTCATTATTTTGATCTGTCATACTCTCAGATCATATTGTACTAAAAGATGAGTGGAGACATTGTTGTGTGTCATTACATTCTATCAAGGTATATGTGTCAGTTATATCCATAATTTGATTGATGTTTGCTAACTATATCATTCTTAAAAGTACCGAATGCAATAAAAAAATTGATGTATTTATACTTTTGACATGTAATGGCATTGCTAAAAAAAAAAAAAAAAAAAAAAAAAAGATATTGCAAATTTACTATTACTGACTAAAATTACAGAGGTGTCAAAGGGGCTGGTCGCATGGGTTGGAAAACAGGTCAAAAAGGGTAAATTATGGTTACGGGTTGCAGACGACACATTAATAAGTAAATGGGTTTGGGATGCCTTCTCTTTGTATGTTGTGTTTCTTTTTGTTGGGTTCTATAAAATTTGTTGCCTTTCTTAAAAAAAAAAAAGTAAATGGGTTAAAATTGCTACTTCGATTTATAGTTCATGAATGCTGATGGTGAATGCAATTTATGTCAAGTGAATTTCAAATTAGAAGCATAAACTTAATGCAATTTCACACCATGTACAACATCAATCCTAATGCTAATGTGTCTGTCAAATTACATGGCCTACATTTCCTAAGTTGTTTTTTTGCATTCATAGGCTAAAATCATTTTATTGGCAGAGTTTTGGCAACCCTTGTAAAGAACAAGGTCATTCCAGATCCTTTCTACGGGTTGAAGAATGAAGCAATTCTGGACATTGGTGATTCAGGGCGGGAATACTACACGTTCTGGTTTTTCACCACTTTTGAGTGTAAGCTGGTAGGTCGCACATTCATGTATTCTATTTGTAGAATGGATAAATTTATATCTTCTGCCTTTGGATGGACATACATATCCAGAAGATACGTAGTTAGTTGGTTTCCTAAAAAAAATCTCAAAGATATGTTTTTTATTAAATTGTCTTAGCATGTAATTCATCTCTAATGTATGGAATGTTTTTCAGTCAAGTGAACAGCATGCTGATCTGAACTTCCGAGGAATCAATTACTCTGCTGAAGTATATTTAAATGGACACCAAATTGTACTGCCAAAGGGGATGTTTCGCAGGCATTCAAATGATGTGACTGATATTCTTAATCCTGATGGCCAAAATATGCTTGCAGTTCTTGTTCACCCACCCGATCATCCTGGTACCATTCCTCCTCAAGGAGGTCAAGGGGGTGATCACGAGGTATAAAATGGCGCTTTTGACCCAAATCTGATTTGGCTTGACCCATTCATTTTTCCACCTACACTCCCTCTAGTATATACACATTATTGTCATTCTTTTAATACTAGTCTGATGTCTCCATGCCAGATTGGGAAAGATGTTACCACACAATATGTTGAGGGGTGGGATTGGATTGCTCCCATCAGGTAACAAGATCAATTTTCTGAGTAACTACACAAAATTTACTTTTTTCTTTTTCGTTTATGCTATTTGGAGAGCGACTTACGAACTTATATAGTTATTCACTTGTTAATATATTGCTCATTCCATCCTAAAAAGATGCAACATCCGACTTCTCATAGACTATAACTATTTTTCATGGACTAAAAACTTGCGCAAAAAGACATAACTATTTTTCATGGACACAAAAAGCAGAGTCAAAGGAAGTAACAAGGGTTCCAAATTTTTGCATTTTAAGAGCAAAGTTATTCATTTTCATATCTATTTCTATGCATTTCCTTCAATCCTACAACAAATTTTTCACTCAAAAGTAGTTCCTCCTGCATCTCCAAATAAATTAAACATTGCTTCTTGCACAAATTTTAGGAGCACTATGGGCCATGTATAATAAATAATTAATCTTTTAACCTAAAGGACATCGCAGGTTGAAATATCATCAGCGCATAAGTCTCTGTATGTACCAAGTAACAATAATTTACTTGGCAACAAAATGTTTATGATGTATGTATGTATAACAATTGTGCAGGGATAGAAACACTGGTATTTGGGACGAGGTATCCATCACTGTTGCTGGGGTGAGTCCATGGTCAAATGTTTAGAATATTTTCACAGTATCACCAATTTAAGAGTATGAATCTTTTTAATTTTTCTTATTGCTTATAGTTTTGAATTACACCATGGCAGCCTGTAAAAATTGTTGATCCTCATCTGGTTTCATCATTCTTTGATGATTACAAGAGGGTTTATTTGCATACTACCACAGAGTTGGTAAACAGAAGTGGTAAGGCAGCTGATTGTTCTTTGAAAATTCAAGTATCAACCGAACTTGAGGGAAATACTTTTTTGGTTGAACATCTTCAATCAAAGCAGCTCTCAATTCCTGCCAGGTCACATGTTCAATATACATTACCGGAGGTGAAGTTCTTAATGTAAAAATAAAAAATCTTTAGTTAATTAAGAAAAATTTGAACTGATTTGTAGCTAATTACTTGAATAATTTTAATGCCAGCTTTTCTTCTACAAACCAAACTTGTGGTGGCCAAATGGCATGGGCAAGCAACACCTGTATAATGTTGAAATTACGGTTGATGTTGATGGTTATGGAGAGTCTGATGCATGGAGCCATCATTTTGGGTTCCGTAAAATTCAGAGCGAAATCGATAGTGCTACTGGTGGAAGGTATATTAGATATGCTAATTGGGTGAGTCGGGCGGTCCGAGTATTGGAAAGAAACGGGAAATTTTTAGTGCAGATCGAAACAGTTAGGGATGGGTTGACACGCAAGTCCTTTATGTTCCTTACTCGATAATAGTACTAAATAATTATTACGTTTACTTTGAGTATGGAGGGTATATTACTAAATTAATAATATCTATTTCTAACATATTGGATCATAAAAATTTATATACTAAATGACACACTTTGGGCAACATTCAACTCGTTTTGACCCAATAGACATAAAAGATCACCCACAGCGGACGCATTTATAAGTGAGTGGGTTAAAATTACCACTTCTTTTTGTTATTTATCATTAACATTAGCGGCTATAGTGCTAATACAAAGAATTGTGTTTATTTTTTATTCCCATTGCAGGTTGTTTAAAGTGAATGGAGAGCCTATATTTATTCGAGGTGGAAATTGGATATTATCTGATGGCTTGCTGAGGCTATCAAAGAAACGTTACGAAACAGATATCAAGTTTCATGCAGATATGAACTTTAACATGATACGTTGTTGGGGTGGTGGGTTGGCTGAGAGACCTGATTTTTATCACTATTGTGATATCTATGGTTTGCTAGTAATTCTCACTCCCATTTCTCTATAGTACCTTTCTATAGCGGTCTAAATAGATTTTTTTAAAATGCATTTGCTATAAATTTGGTGGCAAGCAGTTTTTCTTATTATATCTTCTCATGAAGTTCCCAACATCAAAGTTTCTCTGAATGTACAATGTAGACACCTTAACGTAAGAAATAGAGCAGCTCAGCTAGATACTGATCCATTTGTTCAGACATATAAATGTAATCTAGATGCCATTTGAGTTTATGTCTGTAAAAAGTAAATAAATAAAAAAGCAAAAAAGGTGACTTACATGGAAACATGCCAAATAGGTAGAAAACTTGAAACTCACTTGAATTTTATTATTTGTTTTATATTTAGGACGATATTGTCATTGAAATGATACAACTTTGGTTATCATATTGACACACTAGACAAAAAAAAGAATGTGTTTTTGAACAATGTTTTTATCAACCCTAATTGAGCCAAAAAAGTACCCATTGTGACTCATTATCTAACCTGCTTGACCTGCCCATTTTGCCACCTCTTTTTGCATAACTTGAAATAAGGATATTGTTAAAATTTCTTATTTTGCGCGTTCGACGTGCAACATATAAGCATATCAGCTCTATATTTTCTTTTCCAAGATACATTGAATAAGATATGCTCATATACAATTGTGCATTAATGATTTGATAGTTATTGTAGGTTTGGCAAGAGTTTTGGATCACCGGAGATGTCGATGGGAGAGGTGACCCGGTCTCCAACCCTGATGGTCCACTAGACCATGAGCTTTTCTTGTATTCTGCACGTGACACTGTCAAACTTCTAAGAAATCATCCAAGTCTTGCTCTATGGGTGGGGGGAAATGAACAAATACCGCCACCTGATATCAATGAAGCTCTAACAAATGATCTGAGACTTCATCCGTTTTTCCTAAAAGTCAATGAAACGAACAAGTCAAAGGAAGAAACAACCCCGGTTGTAATGGACCCCAGTCAGTATCTAGATGGAACACGGGTTTACATAAAAGGGTCATTGTGGGAAGGGTTTGCAGATTCGGAGGGTGGGTGGACTGATGGACCTTATGAAATTCAGAACCCTGAAGCCTTTTTTAAAGATGATTATTACAAGTATGGGTTCAATCCTGAAGTCGGTAGTGTGGGAATGCCGGTCGCTGCAACTATTAGAGCAACAATGCCTCCAGAAGGATGGGAGATTCCTTTGTTTAATAAATTACCGAGTGGATATATAGAGGAAGTTCCAAACCCTATTTGGACGTACCATAAATATATTCCTTACTCAAAACCGGATTTGGTGCATGATCAGATTCTACTCTATGGTAAACCAAAAGATCTTGATGATTTTTGTCTCAAGGTAAACGATGGTCTCTATGTCTCTATGGGTGTTTGGGTTTGTGTTTTGGAACTGTTTATCTTCTTATTGCTACTTGAATTCACAATAAATAGTTTATAGTGTTATATAACAGCTGCAAAAAAAAAAAAAAAAAAAAAAAAAAATGATTTTATGAGGATTAACGAATGTTACTTATTACTTGTCACTCCTTGAACCAAATTTATGAGACTTTTACATCTGGTGAACGAAATGTTTGTCCTATCATACAATGATGTACTTTTTGGTCATTGTATCGATTAATACCTTGAATAATCAGATTTTTTGAACACTCAAACAATTGATCATATGATTATTGAAACTTCAAACAGCGAAAGAACATACAAACACTATCTTCCACAATCCGTAGCTGTTTATCATATCTAATGTTATAACCACTTTGACTGCGTATATCTAAACACCCATTCACTTTTCGTTCTCAGTTTCTGATGTTTCAAATGCTTCACAGGCTCAATTAGTGAATTATATTCAATATAGAGCGTTATTAGAGGGCTGGACATCACGTATGTGGACTAAATACACAGGTGTTTTGATATGGAAAACTCAGAATCCTTGGACAGGTCTCCGAGGCCAATTTTATGATCATCTGCATGACCAAACTGCTGGATTTTATGGCTGTCGTCATGCTGCAGAACCAATACATGTCCAGTTAAACCTGGCAAGTTATTTCATTGAGGTGAAATACTCATTTCTTAATGTTCTTTATTCTTATAAATTCAGTGAGTACATATTAGAAGTGACAACAGATTACACGAGTGATGTATGTAATTAAATGTGCCGAAATTGATGAGCCGGGTGAGTTGGGTAATGGTTTTAAACGAGTTCGGGTTGAATCGGGTAGTCATTTTGTTATGGTTTGGGGTTGACCCAAAATACTATGTCAAAAACCTTTTAAAAAAATAGTTATTGTGTCAAATGATTACAAAAATAAATTATTACAATAACAATCTTACTTTCCATGTTTAACGGTTAAAATTTCCACCTGTATTATGCCTTTTAAGTACTTAATCTAGTGTATATAGCAGCTATAACATTACTCAAAAACATAATTTGAACGTAGAACATTACTACAAATAGCAGCGTGATAAGTTTACACTTTCCCTTTAATTAGGTGGTGAACACTACTTCCAGTGAACTTTCGGATGTGGCTATCGAGGTGTCGGTGTGGGATCTTGAAGGAACATGTCCATACTACAATGTTTCAGAAAATCTCTCTGTGCCGTCAAAGAAAACAGTACCAATATTCGAGATGAAGTACCCTCAGTCCAAAAATCCTAAAGCTGTCTACTTTCTTCTTCTCAAACTCTATAACATATCAGATTTCGGTATAATATCAAGAAACTTTTACTGGTTACATAAACCTGATGGTGACTATAAACTATTGGAACCGTACAGAGAGAAGAAAATACCCCTTAAGATGAGTTCCGACATTTCCATTAGCGGGTCAACATATAAAGTTCGTGTGCAGGTTAAGAACACATCAAAGAAACCGGACAACCACAGTTTACTCTACAAGAACAATTTCACGGAAGGTTATGATAATGTTGATTTTGACTTTGACTTGACATCATTGGATATTAGAAAACAGGAAACTGGTTTACTGCAGAAGTTCTACAATCGTTTTTCGAGGGAAGATAATGATGTTAAAGTGTCTGAAATAAATGGTACGGGGGATGGTGTTGCATTCTTTCTTAGTTTTTCGGTTCATGCTTCAAATAAGGATCATAAAAAAGGTGAAGATACTAGAATTCTTCCGGTTCATTATTCTGACAACTATTTTTCGTTGGTTCCTGGTGAGGAAATGGCAGTCACAATTTCTTTTGAGGTACCTAAGGGTGTCACGCCAAAAGTCTCGCTTCATGGCTGGAATTATGATAGTGCACACACTGTTCATTAATCCAAGTAATATTGGGTTAAAGTTGTAACTGAGTGTAATTTGATAGCTAAAACAATAATTTATAAGATTATCCCTCCTGATTGTATGTAAAAGGTAGCATGTGAAGCTGAGTCTGGGTGGTGTTGAAAATTAGGACACAGTATCACTGTTGTGTTTGTTATATAATAAAGAGGATTAGTTTGCTAGTTCATTTTTGTTCAAACAAAAAGTTTGGTACTCCACATTTTTCAATTTATTAAATACAAAACCAGCTGTGCTAAGCTCATTAGACTGTTTATGAAGTTCAGTTATAGACTAGCAATGATAGACGACTTGATCTTTTCGGCATCATCAAGAACCCCTATACGTGCACGATGCGTGTTGGGTTGTAATTCCAGTATTTCATTAGGTGTACCTTTGAAGAATAACAATTCTGAAGCTAATGTACCCTTGGTGAGTAGTAGAGATGGCATAAAATCCGTGCCCGGTGGAAAACCCGATACCAAATCCTGGGTATCAGGATGGGGGCAGGGAATCCCCGAATCTAAAACCGGGGATGTATGTGGGGTTGGTATCACCCCTTGAGTCCCCGAACCCGTACTTGACCCCAAACCCAAGTAGTAAAGGATGTGTAACATTTTTTCTTAAATAGTATACTCAATAGAATATAGATGTAGGATATTTGTATTTTTCTTATTGGTTTTTGAGTAATTTAATAATATGATTAGTATTTGTAGGGGTATTTATTGGTTCGGTTATTAGGTTGTTTGGTTCGCTTTGTTCGGTTAAAATTTTTTCTTGCTAAAACTGAAAACCGAATTTGAATTAATCAATATGACAATCATATATTTATTCTTATGATAACTACATTAACATTATGATCATATTTAAATATCTTATAGTGATTTTTGTTTTAAAATAAATTAAATATTATTTTATATCATTTTGTACTTATATTATACGTATCTATATAATTCTCATACAAAATTGTTAAATACGATAGTTTATTTTCTTGAAAATTTATTTTGCTGTGAAACTTTATCTTTATTTTTTATATGTTACTACGATAATAAATGTTATATATTAAAAACTTTATATTTGTATAAAAATAATTTAAAGTTGATATTAGTATAACTTACTTTTGTAATTCGCGCTCACACATTTAGAATGCGTGATTAAAACTTTTTCAGTTACTCTATAATTTTGCATATATATATAAATTGATTAAGTTAAAATTAGTATAATATAAAATTTTAATATATCAATTTCATTCTATATAAATTTATGAAACTAGTTCGTCCATCGAACGAGTCTGACATGTAGCATGATATATCTATACTAGATATAAAGTATTCATGTTTTTTCCTCAAAACTTAAACAATTTAATAGTGAGTAATGTTTAATCTCCTAAATACCTTTTTAAACTTAATTTCTCACATAAAAATTCAAATAATGTTTCATTAATGAAATAGTTGCACTAAAATTCTCACCCGAAATTTCAAGAAAATGCATGACAGCTTTTGACAACTTTCACATGACAGCTTTTGACAACTTTTTTTTTAATGTAATTTCTAAAAAAAAAAAAAAAAAAAAAAAAAAAAAAAAAAAAAAGTCTTTTTAGTGTAATCCTTACACTAATAATTTCTAAAAATTCATCCGCAAACTCTACTACATAAGACACAATATTACAACTTGCTTTTTATTATTCTGTTAGTTCATAGCTGATTATAATGAATAACCGCACAATTATAAAAGCTTGC
This sequence comes from Artemisia annua, assembly GCA_014162995.1. NCBI lineage: Eukaryota > Viridiplantae > Streptophyta > Magnoliopsida > Asterales > Asteraceae > Artemisia > Artemisia annua. The sequence goes on along the minus strand of LBNU01030776.1, from coordinate 99,149 downwards.
CGTTATAAACATTGGCGGAGCTATGTGGGGGGTAAGGTGGGCCATGGGCCCATGGCCTACCCAAAAAGATCAAAAATTTGTGCATAGGTATTATGTAAAAAGCTCAATGTTGTAAAGTGTAACTAATATTGTTTTTCTGACCCACCTTATCTATTGATAAAGTCCATGTAAGAATACTAGCTAATTGTTGTACAATTGATCCATCGCCCCTTATTAATTCTTCTATAAATACTTTACAAAACTTGATTGGCTAAATAAATAAATAATCAATAGTTTAGATTCATTTTTAAACGATTTTAATGATGCAGATGAGCGACGTGTGCAACTATAACACCAAATTAACAAATTTGTTCCAACTTTTTACATAGTTATATATTATGATGTTTTTTAGCACTTGCTAACGTCATTTAATTATTTTTGCCCCCCCCCCCCAAAAATAAATAAATAAATAAATAAATAAATAAATAAATAAATAAATAAATTCCTGGCTACAGCCTTGGTTATAAAATCTCCAGAAATATTGGGCTAGTAAACTTAAGGCATCCACAGTCGGTCACGTGACAAACGCACAATAAGTCATTTATACGATACAATGCATTATGGATATTGTCATATCACTGTACATTTAATAACCATGGGTCTCTGAACAACCGACTATTACATGATACAGGTGGGTGATAAGTATTTTGTTTCTCTTAAAAAACTATTCATTGCATTATTTGTAACATTTTATATAGATGTATTAAACTATTTTAAGTTCAATCATTGTAAAGATATTAGGTGAAAGTTGATATATTGATGTGTGGATAATGTGAAAGTGTATTGAAGTAGGGTGAGCATCGGTCTAAGATCGGACCGGACCGATCAAAATCGAGACTTAAATAGCCTAAAAACCTAGATCGAGGACCGGCCGAATGCGTTCGGTCTGGTCCGGATTGGTCCGGTCCAAGAAGGCAAAATGGTCAGTTTGTACGTCGACTAGACCGTACCGGATAGAACCGAACCGAATCGAGACCGAAATAAGGAAAAAATCTGAACCGAGACCGGACCGCTGGTCTTTGGCTCGGTCAATTTTTGATCGGTCCGGTCCGTCTTCTCGGTCTCGGTCGGTGGTTTTGGGTCTGCTTAGCCCTATTGAACTATGCATCGGACTTATAAATCTCAAACCAAAAACTAAACTTTGAGCTTAAAGCCGAAATCATACAAGCTAGCAACCGGGATAAAATTAAACAAACACCCCTTTAACTCTTGTTTAAATCGTATACAATCCGCCATTTTGATTCTGATTGGTTTTCTTTCATGGATGAATCCAAGATGGGTTTTTCGAAAACTAACACCAAATCTCCCTTCATTCCTCACATCACTAGTCACTTCAAACCCAAACCCACATTTCATCTTCATAAACCCACACCAATTATCCACTTTACTCTCCATTTGTGCCAAACTATCCTATTTCAAAACTGGGTCTTCTATCCATGCCTCCATTATCAAAAACCCTTTTTTCAATAACCCAATTGGTATCTGGAACTCACTCCTCTTCATGTACTCCAAATGTGGCTATTTTTCTTATGCACATAACGTGTTTGATGAAATGCCTGTGAAAGACGTTGTGTCGTGGAACACGGTTTTATCAGGTTTTTTTCGGAATGGTTTGGTTGGAGAGGGGTTTGGGTGGTTTAAGGCAATGTATGGGGATTTGGGTGTTTGTCGATTTGATCAAGGGAGTGTTACGACGGCTTTGTCTGCGTGTGATGGATGGGAGTTTGCTAATGTTGTTAAGATGGTTCATGGTTTGGTTGTTTTGCATGGGTATGAAGGGGAGACGACGGTTGTGAATGCTTTGATAACGGCGTATTTTGGTAGTGGGTGTTTTGGTGAGGGGAGACGGGTTTTTGTGGAGAGCGGAGATAGGAATGTAGTTACTTGGACGGCAATGATCTCGGGCCTTGCTCAGAATCAGTTTTGTGAAGAGAGTTTGGAAGTGTTTGTGGAGATGCGTAAAGGGTTAGTGAGTCCTAATAAGTTAACGTATTTGAGTTTGCTAATGGCGTGTTCTGGGTTAAAGGCGGTTATAGAAGGGTATCAAATACATGGGCTTGTTTTGAAGTTAGGTATTGATTTGGATTTGCATATAGAAAGTGCACTTATGGATATGTATTGTAAATGTGGTGGCATGCGAGAAGCATGGCAGATATTTGAGTCTGCTCAAGCTCTTGACGAGGTTTCTATGACAGTGATTCTCGCTGGTTTTGCCCAAAATGAATGCGAGGAAGAAGCAGTTCAAGTATTTGTGAGAATGGTGAAGGAAGGAATCGAGATTGATCCAAACATGGTATCTGCTATTTTAGGAGTGTTTGGTGGTGATACTTCCTTGGCTTTTGGTAAACAAATCCAATCATTAACTGTTAAAAAAGGGTTTGGTTCAAATCCGTTTGTTAGCAACGGGCTAATTAACATGTATTCTAAATGTGGTCTATTAGATGAATCAGTCAAAGTCTTTGAAAGAATGCCTCATACAAACTCGGTTTCATGGAACTCCATGATTGCAGCTTTTGCGCGTCATGGTTATGCTTCTAAATCTCTTGAATTATATGAAATTATGAGAGGAAAAGGTATAGAACCAACAGATGTTACCTTTCTTTCGTTGCTTCATGCGTGTAGCCATGCAGGTTTAGTAAGTAAAGGCATGGATATTTTTGAATCCATGAAAAAAGACTATGGAATAAGTCCAAGAAAAGAGCATTATGCTTGTGTAGTTGACATGTTTGGTCGAGCCGGGCATCTGAATGAAGCCAAAAGTTTTATCGAGGGACTACCCATAAAACCTGATGTGCAACTTTGGCAAGCACTGTTAGGTGCTTGTAGCTTTCATGGTAACTCAGATATGGGGAACTATGCAGCCATGAAACTATCTCTCGCAGCACCAGATAGCCCGGTGCCTTATATATTGATGGCGAATATTTATTCTTCAGAAGGAAAATGGAAAGAGAGAGCTGAAACTATAAGAACTATGAAGAAGGTAGGAGTGGCAAAGGATACAGGGGCTAGTTGGATTGAGATGGATAAACAAGTTCATAGCTTTGTTGTTGATGATCGAATGCACCCACAAACAGAGGTAATTTTTGGTGTTTTATTAGTGTTATTTAGGCATTTGACAGATGAAGGATATGTACCTGATAAAAGATTCATTCTACGCTACTGGGATGAGGAAGGAGTATCTAATTCATTGCAAAATCAAGATGAATAATGTAGAATCATCATAAAAGAAATCCATGGTGTAAACAAATTCTGTAAATTGAACAAGAGTAGGTTTTTGAGAAAAACAATATGTTATGTCTTATACAGTGAGGTAACTTGCTGATCATCTCTTTTTCTTTATAAGACAAAAGGTATTATTCGATGCTGTACTGGCACATGCCTGGGTCAGCTTATCCCTCAAGTCAGCAAATCATGTCAACTGTCTTATGCTCAGTCAACCCACTTTCAATTGGCCCGGGCCTTCACCGGTGCGACATTCTGGCTATGACGTACTCACGTGAATATACCCATCAAATATATTTTTAACTCATCATCTTTTATTTTGAACGATAAAAATGTTCCCTTATAAGATTAGTGTTTACTGCGCCTCAATTTCTATGAAAAGGTCTGGCTAAAAGGAATAGGAAACTACAAATATTTTAGTTTGTTTAAAACTTCTGTTTTCTTGTTTATTTCATTAATCATTATGAACTATATCCTGATAAGAATTAAAGAAGGATCAGTCACGTCGTGTTAAAAGTGGCTACACACCTGTCTTGCTATAAATACTTGATTCCATTGTTCATTCAAGTTAGATTGTTAAATACATTTTTCTTCCTCTATTGTAATAATTCAACTATCATAATACACTAAGGCCTATTAACTCAAGATTTGTTCTCCGTTAGAATCTTCTATTAATTTGGTGATGATCTTTTTCATTTCATTCAGTCTTTGATTTTCAAAAGATCTTATCATATCCCTACTCTGACGTAATGTATTTAAACTTTTAGCTCTTCATATATGCTATGGTTCTATGTTTGTTTGCCATATACACAATCTGTTAATTTGTACCAGCTTATTTCACCTGGGCCCTCTCCTTTTGGTACCTCTCGGATAAGGTGAGAAGAAGGGCAGGTCACCTCAGTTCCGTTCCGCCTTTTGCCTTAAACTACTTTAGTTCATTTGATGGTATCAGCTAGTACTGATTGTTGATATCTCCTCACCAAGCTCAAATGTGACCAATGGATATTTAAATCATAGATTAGCACGCAAATAAATGGTATAAACTAAGATACAATGGTCAAGTGACTAACTTTAGCACTAATGCCCAGATATTATACACTAGGTGAGTAGGTACATCGAAAGCATATATGTAGTTACAAATACGATCCATTTATAGCAGGTTTAGTAATGTCAAGAATAATAACCAAGTCCTATTCAGAAATATGACTTGTCCGAGACAAATCCAACACCCTTAGCTCCAACAACATCGTTAATGAAGGAATCTCCTTCAATTAAACAGAAGCTAAAAAGGAGTGCACACAGGTTACATAAAGTTGAAACCAATTCTGGTAATGACTGGATTTCGGTTTTAGAGAGATCAAGTACTTTAAGACACTGCATCTGCCTAAAGAATGAATCATGAAGTTTTTCAGAGAGAGGCGCTGAAGAAGCAAAGTAGTCAGTTACTCCGTATAATACTATTATTCATTACAGAGACCCACTCATGGTTTTCGATCCATTCCCTGGCCAAATGGTTTAAATTCATTGCAGCTTTATTTATCAACGCCGGCCCCTGGCGATCCCAATAGCCATGTCCCTTACTAAGTCATGCATCTTGACATAATCTGACCCAACATCCTCCAACAAGCAAGCATCTTTAAGCTTTTCAAGCACCGTGTACCCTTTATTGATTTCTTTTCTCAGTCTCCCACTTCAGTAATCAATTCTTCTGCAATCCAGTACTCTATAAGTTCTTGTGATCCTCGGGGTACAATGCAAAATACAGAAAAAAGGCTTGCAAACGGGCATCATTTAAGTGACGATAGCTAAACTTGAGCCTGGCAAAGACATCTTCCATACCAACAATTTCTGCCCTTTAGCTTTCTATTTCTTCAAGTGCATTTTTGCAGTCTTTTATCATCATTTTTCTTCATTGCTCGTCCCACTGTGATAATTGCAAGTGGCAGTCCTCCACAATTTTCACATACTGCCTTTGCAATGAGTTCTATCTCATCTTTATGAATTGGACCTGATTCACTTGTGAATAAATCCCATGCTTCAGTCTTAGACAGGCTCAACTTTGACATCCATTTGAGTTTCCATCCCTCGACAACTTCCTTAAGACTAGTCACAAATACAAATTTGCAACCGTTGTCTATGCTTGGCTGTGGGATACCCACCTATTCTGGAAAACTTCTGCCACCTATCAAGAAGCCTTGTCGATCTCCGTAACACATTTTCATCTGTCAAGAGTTCCAAATTTGTTGCAGTTGCAATATCTAGTTGTAATTTCTCTTACATTGTATTAGCTCGTTATATATTTTTTGCATCATAATAGATGTCGAGCCGACACCCCCCACTCCATGAACACCAGTTTTACTTGTATTCACATCAGCCAATAGTTTCAAGATCACGCCCAGAAACTCTGAAAAGTTTTATCATGCAACAATCCAGTCGTTGGTAGGATTCTCCCTGTATCTGAATAGATTCAACAGATAACCCATTTGAGTATACTCCTTTAGCATGAAGCTCGCCCATATCATTAATTCTCTTCAACATCACTTTCCCTAATCTATAATGCGACAGATAATTAGGGAAACATCTTTTCATACATCTCTCTCAACTTCAGTGTCGATGCTCCTAACTTCCATTACAAGTTTCTCAACGTTTTTCAGCCACAATTGTATCTCACTTCTGAGCTTCTTTCTTTGGTTCACCATTGCACTACTTATTTCTGCTTGTAAATCATTTTCTTTACTTGTTAGCTTTTTCATTTTACTATGCAATATCCTCATTCTTTCTGCCAGATTTCTTGAATAAACGCAGCACCTCTCAAGAGGCATACAGAATAAAGAAATAGCCGTTAGGCTACTTGAAACAGTGTCCATTCTCTCTGGAATGAAAGATATAAAAAGTAGGAACAAATTAAAACAACTATATAATTACTTAGACATAGAGGGATATCTACGATGTATAGAAAAAGAGATCATATAAGCTATGAAAGGCATGACTATGATAGATGGAAGTACACAAGGGTTGTTGGCTAGTGTCTACAAGGGCTTCGAGTTTCGGATCATTTTATATGCTTATAAGCTATGTGATTGAACATGGACATTATAACAACGCTGGAGCGTGATTCAAACATAATATTAAACGAGGATTTTTTTTTTACGTGCACTCCGCTGCGGGGCGCGGGCAGGGTCCGTTTCTAGAATCAGTAGGTAACTACATAAACTATTTATGTATTTTTCATTACACAAAAGTCCCTAGATCTAACTTTAGGACTGTTTTTGTAATCACAAGAAATGGCAAGGGCCATTTTTGCAACTTTTCTGGGACTGTTTTTGCAACGTGAGTAAACTAGAGGAACATTTGTGTAATTTTTTGTTACACACAGTTCCTAGATTTAACTTAGGGACTATTTCTGTAATCGCAAGTAAACGGAAGGGACTATTTTTGCAAGTTTTCAAGAACCGTTTGCAAGGTAAGGGAACCAGAGACTATTTTTGCCATTTTACCCACATTTTACTGTTCATTGAACAGTATTTTACTTCTGTTAATTGTGTATATTTAAAATAGAGTTATTGCAGAGGCCGCTTTTGCATGCATATTTCATTAAGGCTAGATGGCAAGGTGGTTACTCACTCACTTTACACCTCAAACGCCACGTCAGCTTTTTCTCTTCTCTCGCTTCCCCTCACCCCCACTCACTTTTTTGTGGGCAAGGTCATCTTACACTCACCTTTTATTAAAATACCCAATTTATAAATATATACCGCACTAAATACCTCACATACACTCACAAACCAAATAAAAAATTATAAAACTTTTTCAAAATTGCAAGGTGAGTTGTTCACCTTAATTCACTTTGGGAAGTACAACTCACGTGTGAGAGGAGGTGATGTGCAAGGAAGTCACAAGGTGAGATGGAACTTAAGGTGAGTGGGTCACCCTCCTTGCCTACTAGCCTAAGGGTGCATGGCGCACGAATTGGCTGCACACCCATGCCACCTGTCTGCAATGCCACTTGTTGTCGTATTATTAAATGTGTCCGTCGCAAGGACGCATCGAGAACCGGTCACATACTATTCTTTTTTTTTTGAACGGCGGGTTAGTTGTTAGATGTTGGCTCGAGTTAGTGTCGCATCCTCGGACAGAGATACCAACCGCGAGCCTCTCCTTAGGGGTAACCCCACTCCTATTCCCGATTCGCCTGATATCATTAGAGCTTGTGGTTCCCAAGTGAGGACTTCCCGGTCGGTCACCCAAACCGGTACTACTCTCACTTGGGCTCGCTTAACTACTTAAGCCTTTACCACTAGACCACAAGCCCCATGATCGGTCACATACTATTCTAACTGAATATTATCTACTCCCTTGCTGAAACTCTTCAATTTACGTGCATTATACCAGTATTTTTTATCAAGACTTTTGTACATCCACTTAATTTTTGTCCTTCAACCATCAAAATTATTGCCTCTAAAAATATATGATTATTCTGCTACAATATGTGAACCCCAACACAAAAGCAGCAAACAAGCCAAAACCATCAGGTGTCATTGACCAAGAAATCGCCAAAATAATTGTAAAAATTAATAATAATTACAATTGTGACGAGACAGTTACAGATAATCATCATTCAAATATACTCAACCATCAGGTGTCATTGACCAAGAAATCGCCAAAACATAACGCGATATCTGTTTATAAACACATTCTGAAGTAACTGCAGAATTATACTCGCAAGCTATTCCATTATTTCACTTGGAGATAAATTTCATGAATCTGTTGAGTGAATTGAAAATTCCTACCGCTTGATTAAGCATTGATGGACCCTCCTCTGAATCATCCCCACCGCCTCCAAATATAATCTGCAAACAACCAAAATCCCGTTTTTTTTATTAAAGATTATAAACCACAAAAACGAATCATTTCATCACTATACTAACATCTATGTCTTCTGAGTCGGGACGGCTTATCATTTCCTTGGCTAGTATGTACCGGTTTGGTCTGTCCTTGTCATCAAAGAACACCTTCCATAATCTGGTGAGGTGTTGGGAAAAAGAACACGTTAGATTAGTCAAATGATGGGAGACTATAAAATAATATAAGAAGTTCACACGAGTATTACCCGGGATAGCATCTAAATACAGCACCCGTAGGCAGAGGTTTCATTGAGTAAACGGTTGTGAAAGTTCTGCATTGTGTAGGTAGAACAAGATATGCACATGAATACCCTAAACTCCTCTGGATATGTTTATGTGCAATAATAATATTGTTTGGTCAGTAGAGAATTACCTTAAGAAGTATTTTCTCAACTTCCTTACGTTGAATCCAATTCCAACTTCCTCGCTAATAAGACGTGGGTTCCACATAATGAGAGGCCGTGGCTGATACGACATGAAGATAATATCAGCAACTTTTTTTTATAGATGGAGGTATTGAAACATAACCTAAGGTATAGAAAAGATCTAGGACCAGATAACACAAAGGCTTAGGGAGCACTGACTCGGGACATGAACACACACAAAGGCTTAGGGAGCACTGACTCGGAACATGAACACAGTACATACATAAGGAAAAGGATGATTTACTAGACAAATCCCTAGTAATTTGTATAAAAGTATACTGCCATCTTTATAGTGCAAGATGATATCACAGAAGGGCCTAATATACTCAAATTACCTATTTATGTTTTCTCAAGAGCTCAAAATGCTTGAGTTTGTAGACTTGATAATGGATTTAAATCAAAGTTAATCCTTTAGTATATAGTTTAATTTAAGACTATAGTTTGTGTATTAAGTATGGTCGAATTCTAAGTTGTATGGGTCAAAATGGGCGCCAAACAACACATGACAGTTAATATTGTTAAAGTAGTTATGACAGTTATTTGCCAAAGTGTACAACGTTTGGAAATAACTGCCATATAGATAGTTGTGTCGTTTTAGGAAGCATTGTGACGTTTGGATATGTATAAATATGTTTTCTCACAGAAAACATATCATACTTTCATAATCAATAAGAGTTCATTTGCTGTTAAACCTTGTTGTCCCATTTTACATTCAATACTTTGCATACACATTTTACTTTCACAGAACCATAACATGGTGAACTTCAAACACATAATGAGATCTAGAAATGTTGGCAAGAACCCTGTACACAATTGGTATCAGAGCCACAGCTCTCAACCCTGGGAAAGGCCAACAACACAACCTGATAGTGGATTCTACACTGCGTGTGTATCAATGGAACACAAGAAGGAAAAGCATTTCTCCCAAGGGGAAGGAAATGCTTGTGAAGAAGGTGTTAGAAAATGAGGCATACAATGATGCCAGAATGAAAGGAAAGCAGAAAGAAGAAATGGTGAAAACAAAAAGAGAACAGAAAGGACATGCCTTTTGGGCATGTGAGAGTAGAAAGAAGATTGCAGTGGCAGAATCAAATCAAGAACTACTTACTACATCACAAGTTCTTGAGGAAGAAGTGAAGTACCCAGAAACAGTCCATGTAATTGGAGATTACATGGTTGATCCGTTGACAATTCCGAACACAGGTATGACTAAACGAATATGTAAACAGATGAGAAAACTAGAACAGAGAAGAAGACACAAGCAAATAAAGATGGAGATAATATATTTTGGGGAATGATTAGTTTTGATATTTTCTCTCAAAGAATACAAATTCACTGACTTTTTTTTCTTTGTTACAGTAACTTTGTTTCTTATGAGGTTGCTTCTATTCTCTTCGCCTATCCCTATTTATAATACAATAAGAATAAAGATAAGGAAGGCTAGGCTACGTGATTATCCATGCATGCATTCCGCATGTAATCATAACTTATCACATATTTGACCTTTTTTGTAACTTACCACATATTTAACTTTTCTTTTATTCGTTCTCTTTAGTTATCCGAGATCGTCCCGGATCATGCCTCCCCTCGTCACAGAGAGGATCAACTCCTGTTGGTCCTAGAACTCGAGGTACGGCCGGCAATTCGCTTCACCAACTTCCTTTGAGAACCATTTTTCTTCGCTAGGCAGTTGCCTTTTTTCCTTCAATGCTATATTCTCGTGCGCATTTACTAACTTGTTAACAGATGGCGATGACTCTCCTGATTTCTCATCGGAAACCGATGGCTCAAAGAACTTTAACTTATCAACATTAACGACCGCATGGTTCTCTGTATATGTTGATAGTTTTTGTTGACACTCGTAATCACTGATTTTATTATGGACTTGCAAAGGCTCATAACTGATGAGTTTATTTTTCTTCCCATCGCATTTCACCCGTTCCTTTCCAAGATGCAACCAAGCAAGATCGTTTTCTTCGAACTTTCCTTCAACTCGGCGACGATCATGCCGTTTTATTCTGTCATTTTCAAAAATCGAGTTTTGATACATACCAATGCTAGGCAGAGTTGAATCTGCTATTAGTTGAATGTCATGTCCAATAACTCGATTTGGTGACTTATCACAAACATCTTCAGCTAGTGTAGGGTTAATATTTAATGTAGATATCTTATTTGAGCTTTCCATGGGGCGTACAAGTGTGAGAAGAACAACTTGAGATGCATTCACCATTCGACGTGCTTGGCATGCCGTTAACAACTCGACATTCCTCGTACCCTTGCTCCTATTAACAAGATATTTTTTCCCATCTTTCTCAAACTGATATTTTTGCGCACGTCGAAAATATATGGCGTCTAGTTCCCATAGGTAAGGGCTGCCAAAAATAACTTGACAAACATCGAGAGGAACCACCTCACATACAACTTCGTCGATGAACTGGTTTGTAATGGCAAAACGAAACTTACATTGTCGGTTCACTTGCGTATCCACGTCATTCTTGATCCAACCCAATGAATATGGATGAGGGTGTGGTGTTGTCTCGAGACCCAACCGTTCAACAAGGGTAGCAGAAATCAAATTCTTCTCACTTCCGGGATCGATGATGGCGTCAATCACTTCATGTTTCACTTGAATATTGAGAGTGAACAGTTCTTCTTTTTCATCAGGTTTGTCTTTCGTAGTCGACGACTTTTCTTTTTGCTTCGTCATCAAGAACAAACTCTTGTCTGCTTCTTTAACCGACTCAAGTTCTACAACATCATTGACCCGGGCAGTTGCAGTTGTACGTTTCCTACTTCGATCATCCTTTATCCACTTCTTGGGGAACAATTCTGGGTGTACCTTCCAACAATTTTCCTCAGTATGGCCCGAGATTTTACACGTGTCACAATATTTGTTTGCAACTGAGTTTGTTGCTCCTCTCTTTTTGAACTCTTCCTTCTGATGGTTACTGTTTGATGCTTCACTCTTTAGTCCTTCTTCAAACTTTCGACCACCCACTTTATTTTTTTGTTCTATCGCCATCGCGATGCTACTCGCATTAGATATGTTTGTTGTCACGTGCAACCGGATTTCATTTTGAATTTGTAGAGGTAGGCCAGCAACATATTTAGTGAACACGTCTACATTATCTATTGGAATCCCCAATGTCACCGCGAGTCGACGAAATTCTGTGGTGTATTCTTGTACACTCTGACCTCTTTGTAGGCGTAAATTGTGCCACCGTGTCCATCGATCTTGAACATACCCCATGGGGTAAAACTCTTGTCGTAAGAGTAGAGTGAATTTTTTCCAACTAATTTCTTCATTGCCCATGATTTTCAACTGAGAATTCCACCAAGCCAACGCATGGCTTGTTAGTTTCAGTTGCGCAAAGACCACCTTCTCACTGCTACGAAACCCATACAAAGTAAAGTAAGTCTCCAACTGGTCAAGCCATGAATCAAGTTTCTCCGCGTCGATAGTGCCATCATACGTCCGGATGTCAATCTTAGCTTCAACCTTAAATGGGTGGTGAGAATCATGCTTCATTGTTTTGTTAATGTCTTCCCCGTTTTCATCGTCCTCATCTTCATCATCGAAACCAGAAAACCCATATGTTTCCTTTAGGGGTGTCTCGTGAGCCTTGGGTTGGGTTGATGGTTGTGCTTGTATCCAACCCATAATAGACTCTAGTTGACTAGCGAGCTTATCAACCTTGGTCGCGAGGTCATCCTGACTAAAAGGTTTATCATCGGTATTAGTCATCGTTGATGTTGTCTCTTTAGCCTGTGGTGGTCGGCGATGTTGTTGTAAAACAGTAACTGGTGTTGGCCCAATTTACGGATCTTTAATCAAAATATACCAAAAAGTAATGAAATAATCTCTATTTCTATAAAAGTGTTGAAATAATCTCTATTTCTATAAATCTGTCATCATTGTAAAGTTACAGGTTCTATTCTATTTATAAGAAATGAAAAGGTGTGACTTGAAGCATTGTGATGCTTCGGTTTGTGTTGGTTCGACCCAACAGTCATGTTGTTTCAGAAATAACTGTCATTTGACAGTTATTTTACATAGTTGACTTTTTACATGGTTGACTTTGACCTCCGGGTTTGACCTTCTAAATGGGTAAGTTTTGGGTAAGATTGTGATTAACCCAACATTCTCCCCCTTAATCACAATCGCTGCGACGTAGATCTTTAAGTCTTTTGTAGTCGTCTCTGCACTCCCTGCTATCTTTTGCAATGTTTACACTCTCTGCGATTTCTGCACTCTCTGCTGTCTTTTGTGATGTTTGCACTCTCTGCGATTTCTGCAATCTCTGCTATCTCTGCACTCACTGCGGTTTCTCATTGTATCATTTCTCTTCAGTTATAGTTGCCATAAGCAACATTGGCTCTAAGTCTTCTTCAATAAAATTGGATTGTTCTCTGACTTGATTCTTGCGTTTATTTTGACATTCATATGCATAATGTCCAAGTTTGTGACATCGGTAGCATGTGACTTGAGATTTGTCTCTTGTATCTTCTTCAAAAGA